>JASGXE010008235.1:0-18260 GCA_030068105.1 Sinentomon sp. SZTP_YWyxl
TCGCAAGCTGTGAAGAATTGGTGAAATTAATGCACTCAAACATGCAAAAAACAGCAAATGTTCAGATTTTAGCAAAAACTCCATGCTGCAGAAATTAAAGATCATCTCTCGTATTACCGAGGTCAGAATCTGTGACCCTTGAAAAACTTTGCTACAATTATTTGGCTCTTTAATTTCCACCGCCTGCACAAGAGCAAAAAGAAAGAATGGTTTCGCATTGGCGATGAAGGGTCATGCCACTTTTGCTGCTCAAAGTGGGACCCCATGGTAAATAAAAATCCAAACACTGGTCGTGAAGGGGCCATTTTGGACAATAGCACATGGATTTCTACTCAGTTCATCGCAGAGAAGTCCGATATCACTGAAACATCAATAAGAAGGAACTGGTGGCAGGAAAGCTTGTGTCAAATGGAAGTCCAGCATCAGTTGTCAGAGGATCAAAAACAAATTAAGAGTCGATATCTGCAGGATGAACTTGAAATTTTATTATTCAGGCCGAGTGGCATATGACTGACATCACTGCTGGCGATGAGACCTGGATGTTTTTTGAAACCAAACGTTTCCTTACAGGATGTCCTAAAAACGTTTTTCCAACATTCGGAGATGTTCCTGATGGCAGACTAACCAGTAAAAAAATGGCTCCAGGACCCCATATCCATGTCCCCAAAAATGCCCCTCCCCAAAGTCCTCAAAAATGGGCCTATTTGAGGTGTTCATGGGCTGAGGTAGGTAATGTTTCAGTGTAGAACCAACAGATTTTCAGGACAAGTTCTACGGTCACGGAGCATGCAAAATTTATATTTTCAGTGACAAAAAAACCCTCCGAGCCTACATTTACACACACTTCCCCCTCACCCAAAAATCCAAAATTGCGGTTGTTTCGGGATAGCTGAGGTATAAGATTGTGGGTCCCCGAATAAAAGTCAAATTTCAAGGACAGATCCCCAAAAGTCGGTACAATTTTAACAGAAAACGTTCGACGAAAAAAATGCTCCGACCCCCATCTCCATGCAGGAGCCGCACAAAAACCATTGAAAAGCTTCTCGTTCTCAATGGGTTCAACGATTATCATGGATGGTAACTGGGTGTGTTACCACGGTAACCGTCGGAACCCATTGAGAACGAGAAGCTTTTCACTGGTTTTTGTGCAGCTACGGCATGGAGATGGATGGTCGGAGGATTTTTTCATCGAAAGTTTTCTGTTAATTGTATTTTTGGAAATCTTTCCCCGAAAGTCAAAATATGACATTTATGTGGCAACCCACAATCTTTTTCTCAGTTATTCCGAAACAACCACATTTGGCCTTTTTTGGATTTTTTGGGGGAACTGCATGGAAAGCGGGTTGGAGGGTATTTTGTCACTGAACATTTTTTTTTACATTTCACTTGCTCCGTAGAACATGTCCTGAAAAGTTGATGGTTCTACAGTGAAATCTTATCTCCCCCATGAATACACCAAGTGGGCGCATATGGGAGACTTTGGGGGACATTACATGGAAATGGGCCCGGATCAATTTTTACTGGTTAACTTCGATTTGGTTTGATCAGGAACATCACGACTTCTGGCAAAATGTTTTTGGGACACCTTGTCTCTGTGACGTTCCTAGCAAAATTATTGCAAACATACTCGTACCAAGTAATTTGGCTGGTTGAGGATGAGCCCAGAGCAGCGATTCTAAGGCAGGACTTCCGTTCCATATAACTGTTGAAAAATTAGGTACCAACCCTCTTCAGCCATTGCAGCATGCCATCGGTTATTTACCATTTCCAACAATTACAGAGGACCGTATGTGTCAATGCATGCCCGAAGGTCAAACCACATTGACAGAAACACACAGGGAACATATCAGAAGTCAAGGGTGCGCAGATGACAGCGAACAAAAGCCTCGAGTGGGACCGTCAAAGACAGAAATTCAGCATCAGAGTGTGAGTCCTCATAAAACAACTGTTGAGAATTTTTTGGAAGAGCAACAGATCTTGCACCGTTCGAGCCTTGGCTGTTTCCAAAACTCAAAAAACAGCCAGCAGGGATGATGAGAACATTCTGCAGAATCCAAGACCTTGCTAAATCTGACAAATCAGAATGACAAGCAATCAAATTCTGAGTAACGTGCAAGCTTAACACTTGGCTGCTGCTGTGGGAGAACTTCATAGATTCACATAGGGAGTATCTCGAAGGCTTCTAAGCAGCAAAGTTTCGAACTTGATTTTTATCTAGGTACCTAATTCTAGGCCCTTTTACCAAGACTTTTAGAGGGGCCCACTTATTTTAATGGTTCCGTTAACCATGCCTCTAGCAGTCCAGAGTCTGCAAGCACCTGGTCGCCTGAGTTTCGTCAACATTTACAACTTTCGATGGGCTCATCCGTCTTAATTTGTAAACATGTGTTTTCTGCTTTCTGACTTTAATCACCGTGCTTGTGGAAGAAAGGAAAAGCTGAGAGATTTTTCTGATTTTAAAAAATGCCAAACAGTGGATCGATGACCAACCTTTGAAAAGTCTGCACATGAAATGCTGCCAGCCACCTAGGTAGTTCTGTCAATTTTTGTGGAAATTCCACAGAAACGTTTTTGTTTGCTTCAAGCAACATGACAAAGGAATGTGTAGGTAGATTCTGTTTCGATAAAACACAGAATGAGCACTGGCAGTCCTCAAAAATTGCTTCAAAACTCTATAAAAATTCGGTTGCTCGGTCGGCAGATATTCTCTTGAAATGATTGAATCGCCCGCAGCCCTTGCTGCTGCTCTCAAGACAATACATTGAAATTTTGAACAAATAATGACCAGATAAAAAATGGGGTGAGCCATTCCAGGGCAAAACCAATAAATACCTACCTGATGGCATCAGTCAATTCAGACCTCTCAAAGTTCGTGTGGAAAAAGTGCTTTAGTAATGAAAGAAAATGTTGCTTAACTCTCATATTTGAAGGAGATCCTCAAAATAACTTGAGCCCACTCTTCAGCATGGACAAAAACCAATGGATAGAATTTTGCAACAGGCTACAGACCTCAATCATTTAGCCCTACTCGAAATATCCTCCATTAAAAAAAATCACTGGGTGCAACTTTGCAGGGTGAATCGAGTCAAGTCCCTGCTTGAACAAATGGCAGTTCTTTAAAATTGTTCAATTGTTTTTAAAGTACCTAGGTAAAACATTTAACTCCGAATGGGAGATATTTTGATCAGGTTTCTTGTGAAGATCAGTTGTGAAGACTACTGTATGCGTTGGGCCCTGTCAAAAATGTTTAAACACTGCCTTCCCATCGACGGAGGAGGGACTTGCTTTTTGGAAAAACGAGCAACACTGGATAATTTGAGTCGAAAATCTGACTTTTTATTTGTGCAACAAACGTTGTTTGACACCAAATCAGGGACAGATAGGCCAACACAAAAAAGTATCTAAAATTGGTACAAATGCACTGGATATGTTAAAGCTTCTCTATTTCCCTGCAATGGGCACTTGATTCCCAAGCAACACAGGAATTGAAACAAGCACAATTCACCAATGACCCAAAACATTTCCACCATAACCTAACACATCTCCAAAATGAAGTTGATTTAAAATATGTTCAGCAACCAAAATTGATCTTAGCCCTGCTCAAGAGACTGTGGTATTGACACTGCTTACCTTTATTTGAGGTAACCTGGAGGAACTCCACACAGTGCACGCCCTCACAATGCAACCTCAACCACATTCCACTGAGCAAGGCCACATCTAAAGCCGCGTAAAAATTCGCAACTTTTTTTGCAAAAAAATTATGGGGAGATCTTGCAATAATTTGTGCTCATTCGCACAAAAAAATTGTTATCGACAGTCTATTATATGCAATGTTATTGTTTCTCACAATCCAATGCAATGTTTTGCTCAAGGGATTGCCTTTTCACCATGAAATGAAAATCATTAACTTAATAAGATCTCGAGATTGACTGTTACTAAAATGGCCTCGCAAGCAGCGGCTGATCCAGTGCTGGCAAGAAAATGCCAATAAACGGAGGGGTCGCGGTGCATCACCAACAAAAACCGTGATTTCTCCTGGACCAAGAGATGGATTTTGCTGAAACTCTTTGTGTTGGAAACTCTTTGTGTTGAAACATTCTGAAAAAGGCGATCCTACAGAACAATGATCCCAAACTGTTTTGGAGGGTAAAGCACCGCAATCGTTTTGAGAATGCAAGTATTGAAATTACAATGTGATAAAAATTGGGTCCCTTCAAAAATGTATTCTCATTGTTTCACGAATAGCCACATTTAGACCTGTGGAAAAGTTTCTGTGGAAGTTTTCAGTTTTTCAATGACACCAAAATCATTCCATTTTAAGACTAAGGAGCGACACACTGCTCCATTTTGGTTGGCGATACACAAAGAAAATATGGCGCAGTGTGCTGTTTTCTGCTGGGTAAAACTGACCAAATTATCATCTTCAAATTAAATGATTTTGGTGTCATTTGAAAGCTGAAAAGCTTCCACTAAACTTTGCACAGGTCGAAAAGTTGCAACGGAAAAATCGCACAACAACAATTGAAAAAGTCTGATAAACCCGATATTTTATCACATGGGAATTTCAACATTTCGTTTCCAAAACGATTTCAGGGTTTTATCCGCCAAAAGCTTGGGATCATTTTGTGCACGTGTTTGCGGAATCGCCTGTTTTTCACGTCAACACAAAAGGTTTCATTGCAAGCTGTTGCTTTGAGATTAAAAGAAAAATCCCGGTTGTGATGATGAGTCGTGGCCCTCCATTCACCTACTTGTGTTATCTGGTGTCACCTTACACTGTATCGGCCTCCACTGACCCTTGGGCAGCCATTTGAGTTTGGAGATCTTGTCGCTCATGATCAAAGTGTCACTCTGTAAGATTTATATAAAACTTTCCTCTCTTAAGGAAATATGGTTGTCAACGGTATCCCATCTACCAGCCACGCCCCTGACGGGAAATGACTGAAATTACAGAAATAAATTGGTTTGGTATTTCGCTCTCCATAATAATTGATCTCGGTACAACTTTTGCTCCAGCAGGGCCTATTTTTGCCTTGTGAAAAAAATGAGATACTTTGTTTTTGGCTTCGGTGTACCTGTGTGTTTGGCAAATCTCTGATCAAGCATCCATAAAAAGGTTTGAGTATTAAAAATGACAGTGCATTCACTTCATGGATATGGATTAGACCTTAAAGGCATTTCATTGATTAAACTTTCCAAGTTTGGTCATCGATCCAAGTCAGCAGCAGCATGCAGAAATCTTGAATGGCTTTTGGCATTTTTCGGAAGACCGATCCAAGTCAGCAGCAGCATGCAGAAATCTTGAATGGCTTTTGGCATTTTTCTGAAGACAACAATCCTATTATTCTCCAGATGGTAAAACAAGTTGGCAGACTCTTCAAATTCAGTCTTCATCTTGGGAAATCATCCAGCTCATCTCAACCAGAATCCCTTGGAAATTTCATCGACAATTGGCCAAAATCCTGGGAAGGAATGGCAAACAATAACAAAGCTGGTGAATATAAGATCAAACTATGAAAAAATCATGAAACTCTTCTCCGTTCAGCGTGGCCCGGACCACATTGGTAAATATGCCATAACTCCAATTTTCCTGGTGGCAACCGCGACATATTCTTGGTATCAACACATTTTCAGCCTCCTCATTCCATCCCTGCCTTATATGTCTTGAAATAGAACTTCTTAGGTGGTTGCTGACACAACCTTATAGTTCAAAACAATCTGATCTAACGAATTACTCAATGGATGCGACATCTGTTAACAGTTTGGTGCATCCCAGTACATGGAAACACAATTTGCCAGCAGTTGACCTTTCACTGACTCAGAAGGGTAACATATCATCTGATAAAGAGTTGCCGACAGCAACAGTGATGGATATGCAGATGGGCAGCAGAATTGGCCAACAATAATTTTCAACAATAATTTCAACTTTATGGTTTAACAGCGATAACTTGGTGGCAACGGGGCAACTGTGCACACAGCAAACTTACAAACCCTGTTTGATCTCGCTCTGACCAACTTTCCATGCTGGCCGAGAGCATTCGCCTCGCAAATATGTAGCACATTAAAGCTCTCACTAAGTAAACCCATTTAGGGCCTACTTAATAAATTATACAGTCAAATCTCCGAAAATCTTTTCACCAACGCACACACCAGCTGAGATGCCGGAGCCCATCCTGGTTTGTGGATGGCACACCTTGGCCGGGCAAATGCAACTATGCTGGCACAATGAAATTCAAATGCAGCTCTTGTTTTGTTGTCCTCTGTGGAGAATCTTGCCACAGGTAAGGCAGGCATTCTAGGAGCTGAGTTTCTGGAATGACAGTCCCACGGTGATAGTGCCCAACTGAAAATTTCCAGATCTGTGTGGATGGAGGTTTTTCATTTTGTTTTATCCCATTGAGCCCGGAATATTTCACTTGTGAGTGCAATAAACAAAGCCGGATAGATCAATTTTCGTTCTTTCACCAAAGCCGGAATTTAATTTTTGGAAAAAAATACGCATGATTTTTGCACTTTCATTGTCGATAACTGCCAATCTTTCCGCCAGAATTGTAAAAAAAATCCTAAATTCCACTTGAAAAATACCCGCAGAATTCAAATTTGCTGTGAAAAATAGCACTAAAACAACCAAAAAACACCTTCAACAAGCCCACGTGAGAGAACACCAAAATTCCATGCACGCTGCGACCGCATCCATTTTGAATTATTGGAACAAGCAGCGCCACCACGTGGTATGGCAAAGCCAAGTGGTTAGAGCCCTCGCTTGGCTTTGCCATACCGCGTTGCCAAATCGCCGCGTTGCCAAATAGGCCTATTCTCCGATCGAGATGAAACGAAAACCAAAGTTATCACTGTATTGTCGTCTGCCGGAATAAATAAAATTGAATTCGCTCCAACAGCCGGAATTAGTTGGGAAATCGCAGCAAATGAAGTGGTAACGGAAACAGACCAGGTCCATGCTTCGGCTAAGGTGATGGAATTTTAAAAATGTGTTTCCGCCATGATTCGCGATCGCTGTGCACGGACCACGTCCGTGCTTCGGGCTGAATGGGTTAAGATTATCAAAATTCAGAATACCTATCGCATTTGGGGGCACCAATAGCCAGTGGAGAAATTTTAATTCAATCTTTACCTCGGATGACAGGTTTTAGATTAGCAACACAAGCTCGAGCATGCAATGTACTCCTGTGCCAGTTCCAGAGTAATCCAACACCCAAGCATTGTTGACTTAAACACCCAAGCATTGTTGACTTTGTAGCTGCTCGTTCAATGTCCGGTAACAGTTCCGTATAGGAACCTACCACCGAAGCCGCCGAAACTTCTGCATGAATGAAATGTAGCTGAATTTCGAGCTTTTCCTGTTGACGCAGTATTGTCGGAAGCGCACTTGATATGAAAAAGCTCCGATTCGCAAAAAGTGGGAAAAACGCCCCAAACAAAGAAAATAGGTTAGGATAATTATTGTAAGGATGGGTCACGTTGGTTAGGTTTGGATAAGTTCGGTTGAGTCACGTTAGTTTTATTTTGCTTTTTTGTCCCCGCGCCAAATTATGGCCCGAGTCTAAGATTTCAAGCATGCACCGGGACCCCTCGAAAGAATCTGTCCGTAACGCCCTCTTCTCTCCCCATCCCTACCCCTCTCTCTCCTAATCTCCCACTCACTCTCTCCCTCCCTCTCTTACCCTCCCAGGGAGAGAGGGAGAGAGAGAGAGAGAGAGAGGGGGGGAGAGAGAGGGGGAGAGAGGGAGAGAGGGAGAGAGAGAGAGGGGGGGAGGGAGAGAGAAAGTGAGTGAGAGAGATATTTCGGACAGATGCCTTCGAGGGGGTAATTCCCGGTTTAGAACTTCCGGGTGTTTCATTTGTTTCCGACTCGGGCCATATCCCGATTTGGCGAGGGGACAAAAAAGCAAAATAAAACGATAAAATAACCCAACCTAACCCTAACCTGACCTACCTGACCCATCCTTGCATATCCTAACCTATTTTCCTTGTTTAGGGCGTTTTTCCCGCTTTTTGCGGATCGGGACTTTTACCTATATCAAGTGCGCTTCCCAGAACACTGCAGCAACAGGAAAAGCTCGAAATTCAGCTCCATTAATTTGAAACACATCTTTATGCATTAGCAAGGCGGACTGCAAAAATTGTCATTCATAAGTATAGAAGTTTCGGCGGCTTCGGCGTTGGGTTTCGGCGGCTTTGGCGGTTGGGTTTCGGCGGCTTCGGTGGTAGGTTCCTACACGGAACTGTTACCCAATGTCCACCCTCTCTCATTTACGATTTTTATCTACCTGCATACCTGAAAATTCCCGCTACTTACCTCAGAATCAGCAGAACAGAGTCCCAAGCCACTCGAAACAGCTAATTTGGCTGGAGAAGACTGGTTCTCTGTTGCACGAATCTCTTTATCATCTTTGGGAAGACACACTGTGTCAATAGGCATGTTTGTAGAAATGTATGCGTCTACTTTTGCAACGATCTTTATTTCTTCATCTGGTCCTTGTGCAGACACTGCAGGTTCTAACCGAATAACTCTCTCAACAGTTTCTTGGCTCAGTGCACTCGCCATGGTGTTCCAATTTATAGAGTTAATGTTTGAAATGTAGATTCTTGAATTCAGATGACAGTGTCCGTGGAAAACCGACAGCTGATACCGATGAACAGATGAACCAGAATAGAAATAACTTGACAATCGAATTATCTTTGGCACTATTCTGCACATTAAAATGCTATTTCACAATTTCACAAAGGCATGTGCAGCCCATTCAGTCAAAAGTCTACCAAAATAAAAGTGACCAGATAAAAATATTCATACAGTTTGGACTAGATACCTAGATAAAACCCTAGATAAACTGGATAAAACCTAACACAAACGTCATGCCCTGCCACCTAGGTAGGGTATAGCCCACTACGTGATGGGAGTTTTTGACCAGGGTATTCAATAAAACTCAACGTAATCTTCTTGCCTTACCACACAATTCAGGCCGTGTCTCAACCTCATGGTAAGGTTTTCAAAAACCCCAGGATTTTCAATGAAACCCTCGACACTCATGCCTCACCTCTGACTGCCTGGCCTTAGCGAGGCCATAAAATGCAGTCCACTTGACTTGTCAGGTTCGAAATTTATGAAATAGGCGAAATATCTAACTGCTACACTGCTGAGTGTTGATAGCTCTGCAGATCAGGTGCCTTTCGGCCTCTTCATATAATGTGGTGCCACGTGGCAGGCCCAAATACCTACCTAAAGTCAACTGAATTTCGACTTGAAGTAACGGTAAGGGTTGTTGTAAGGGTTGTAAACTCCTTATGCCCTACACATGGATTCAAAATCTACCTAGAGAAAAATCCAATGGAGCAACTTATCCCAGTGCTCAAAGTGCGTGGGAGCTCTGGGAGCGTGCGCTCCTGCCCGCCCTGAGGGTGTGGGAGCGCAGCTCCCACATGCCCTGAACCCTTCGTGTTCCCACAATTGGAAAGCTACGCAAAAGCGTTCCCACAGGGCTCCCAATTGGAGTTCTGTGGGAGCGCTTTTCGGGTCTAAACACACCAAGTCCCCGCCAGGTGCCCATGAAATTGCATTCATGTCCCGAAATTGCCTCAAATTTCCCCAAAAACAAAAGGTCACTCTTGTGTACCTATATTACCAAAAGTATAAATAAATATTTTTTCCACCTTTGACCATGAAACATTTTCCAGACATTTTTATTGCTTTGACAGTGCTTCTTCGCGCCCAATCTCTGTTTCTTTTCTTTCTCCATTTTCGTGCACTTTTTCAGCAAAATTTGACAAGAGCAATGCGTAGCGATGTGGAATATTGATTGCCATTGCCCATGGCTTTTTCACTGCAAAATGCAACAATGCACACAGAAATAGAAAAATATCTTGTGCTCAAATATGAATTTCGAACTATGCGCATTGCCCATCGTCATTTGGGCATCATTGTCATTTGTCCCATTTTTTATTTCGAGTAAAAGCTCTCCAGTGGCAAAAGACAAAGTTCATAAGTTGGGCCAGGCCAGGACGACACTTGGATGGGAGACCCCTTGAAGTTGTTCCCCAGTTGAGCTGCTGGAAGGGGGCTTGGTGGCTAAGTCCTGCGTCTCCTTCGGATGGACATTAAACAGGATGTCAGGTTGCCTTGTCAGACCAGTGCCCAGCGACCCTGACAAGGGCCTGCACTGGGCAGTTACATGGATTGACCTGAAGAGGCGTGGGTGCTGGAACCGTTGCTCTGATCCAGAGTATGCATGTGCCTCCGCCAGTGTCCCAGCTAAACCGACTGCAATAACACTGCGTGTCTGCGTCAGCAAACACTCACCCTTCCACAGCTGCAAGCGCTCGCAGGTGCACAATAATAATAACAAAGAACCGTCTGCAAAATTGACAATTTCAGAGAGCTGCAAACATTTTCCTAACGCAACGTCTTATAGCGTGTCCACACATACGCGATTTTGTCGCGTTGTCGCGTCGTCGCGCGCGTAAAAGTTGTCGGGTGCGACATCATCGCCTTGCGTGTAGTTCACTCCGCATGGTGATTCGTTCTTCACACGTGCGGCAATATCGTTGCACCGGACAACATTTTCGCGCACGACGACGCGACAAAATCGCGTATGTGTGGACGCACAATTACACAGTGTACACCGGCATGCACCATGCACTAATTATTATTTTCCCGCATCTCAAAGAATGAGATTGCAGTCTTCTGCTGTCTTGCATGTTGAGTTCAACTGGACAACGAGCATCGATCTCATTTTCATTGCTTGACGCCAACAACTTTACCTCTGTTTTTTTCTGTTGGACTTGAATTGTTGTTTCTCTGCGGCAAGCTCAACGCTCTACCCTCAGGATTTTCGCGGCACCCTCTCATGTAAATTGTTGTTTGTGACACAAGCAAGCAGCTTACATTCCAATATTTTATTTGAGCAGTGCATGCGATAACCCAGCAATGCCCGGAAACAAACGAGTAAAAAGAAACCATGAGGTGGACATGCAAAAGGCATCTTGCAAGATTCTGGAGGGCTTTTTCAAAAATGGTCATTCGGAACAGGGAGTGCTATATCATAACACTATAACGTCTCAATGAATCACATAACAAAAATTTACAATTTTCAGAAGATAATAAAAACTATGGCATTGAAAAACTTCCAAGTGGTTTTCTCAGCTTGCAATTGCCAACCACGGGAACTTGTCTTGTATTACATCAACTCATGATGCTGACAACAAAGGACACTGTCCATAGGCCTAGTGTCCATTGTCGTGCTGCTAGGCACATTGATTGACTACACCAAAGACAATTTTCGTGCCCTGTTCGATGGGTGAAGTGCCCATCTTGACGTACGAAGTGCCCTTCGTGAAGGACGAAGTGCCCTTCGTGAAGGACGAAGTGCCCTCCTCGAAGGACGAAGTGCCCTCCTCGATGGACGAAGTGCCCTGCAATTTTTGGAGGTGCCCTTTTTTGAGAAAGCGCTCCTGCCTTTTTTTCGGGACACTTTGAGCACTGACTTATCCTAAAATAGACACCAATAACTGGAAGTAGTGAAGAGGACATGGAGGGCCAACAAAAGCCCATGGTGTCAAAAAAAAGTCAGTGATATCTGCAAAAAAGCCAGGGAGTGGGTAAAAGCTTGGCAACAGAGTTGCTTAAGACATGCTTTAAAACAAGGCTGTGAAATCGTTTTAAAAGATTTTTCTTCGCAACGGGCTTTTTTGACACCAGCGATATTTTCAAAATCAACTTTTTGTAAAAAAACGTGTCACACATAGGTACCTACTCGCAGACAAGATTGTGCTCGTATATGGATGTTTTATGGTCAAAATGGCGATCAGAAGATGAATAAAATGAAAATAATAATTTTGCTGAACAATAGAATGAAAACACAGATTGAAAATTACAGAGCAAAACAGAAATTTTGCTTCAGACTGCCTTGATCATGTTCACCATGAAAAAAACATGAAACATGAATATATGATCATGAAAAAAACATCTTTGCTTGATATATAGGTATAGGTATCAGACGCTGCTTTCAGCAGGTTATTATGCCACGAGGCAATCGTCAATGGAGAACAGCAAGTTCTCACATATGACAGCAAATGTCATCATATACCTGGGAAGGGGAAGGGAGGGAAGGGAAGGACACGCGACCGTCGGCTGCAATATTCGTAAGGATAGGAAAGGGTAGGTAAAGGAAGGAGGGGTGAGGAGGGTAGATATAGGACATATCATCGGAATGTGGACGGGGCCTAGTCATATAGCATTCAATACAGGCACACAACAGTCATACACACGCGACCCAAACAAGACCTCCCCTACCATCAGCATCAAGCCTGCAGCATTAACCAGCACACCACAACATACCCATTCGCAATCTCAAATGAAAATATGCAAAAAAGCGAATAAAAGTTAGACATAGGTAGGTGAGAGAAAAGGATGAGGTAGGGAAATGATGAAAATGAAGAAACAAAGCCAACAACATGAGATTAGATAGAAGAAAAAGAAGTAGAAGATAACACAGTTAGACCCACATAGGTTCCTAGGTAGTCTTTCCGGAGCACCACATCGGGGGAATGGGTTCGCCTTGCGTCAGTCGCGCGGCGATAGCGCTGTCCGACAACTGCAGTTGTCAGTTTGTTCGTAAACAAAAAAGGTGTTTTATCAAATCGTTTTGAGAGATTTTTCTTTGCAACGGGCTTTTTTGACACCAGCGATATTTTCAAAATAAGCTTTTTGTTAAAAAAATGTGCCACACATAGGTACCTACTCGTAGTCAAGATTGTATTCGTATATAGATGTTTACTGGTCAAAATGGCCAGCAGAAGATGAACAAAATGAAAAAAATAATTTTGCTGAACAAGAGAATGAAAACATGGATTGAAAATTGAGCAAAACAGAATTTTGCTTCAGACTGCCCTTATCATGTTCACCATTAGATACCCACTTTCTTTTGTCAGCCCCAGCTGTTCGATGTCATCTAGGCCAAATTCCACTGAACAAGTGAACTTTCTTCAAAATCACTTTCAGATCCCTCAGTTTCTGAATTTTCTGCCCGTTCTGGTTTTCTTAATTCAAAATCACATTCACATCACACCAGAATGTGATGACCCCATCAAAAAATCACAAACCTCAAATTCTTACATGTACACGCCTTTTAAGCTGAAAACACAACCATTTGTCCTTGCGAACCCATTTCATTCGAAAATGACTTGGAAAAAGCTCGGAAAATTGGAAGCAAAAACAATGGAAATTCAAAAAATGTGACAACACAAAATGGCATGTCCATTCATTGATGTGCAACTGATTTTGAGATGCATCATTTGCATCTTTTCCTGAAATTATAAATTCCAAAATGAGTGAAATGGAATGTTGCCGCAAAATTCCATGTTGTTGAATTGTTTTTTTTTCCATGGTGTCATTTTGTGGTCATTGTTTTGTCTGCAAATTTCCACAAGATCAGAAAAGAGCACTGACCAACAAACAAATTCCTGCACAAAATTAGTTGGGTCTGAATAAAAAAATGAAATTTCCTTTTGAATATTTTTAATTTGGTATAGGTATATTGAATATGTTTTAATTGATTTGGCATCAATTGTTGTTGTTGTACCCACTTGTTGGGAGCCCAAAATTTTTGAGAACAAGTTTTCGCCAACATTTGATCCAGACAGAGGGGTCAAGGCATAATGTGCTTTTCATTGTTTGCATTGGGAGTTCAGTACAGTTTTTGGCATATTCAACATCCTCTTCTAAATTTTACCAATTTTTTTACCTTTAAGCAGCAGTAGGTACATGCCTTAAGGAACATGCTTTTGAAAAAGGATAACAGAAGTGGGCAAGTGGCATCTTTTTCAAGATAAAAATAATGTTGGGAAAACTGGAAAGGAAAAATCGCATCTCCATAAACATTGAAACACGAGTAACCCCAGAGGAAGAGTAGTTTGGGGCATTGCAGGACAGAGAGAAGTGAAGTTCGCATTATTTTTGCAGGACAGAGAGAAGTGAAGTTCGCATTATTTTTTCCATTTTTGAATGAGTTTAATTTTGCACACCGAGCACACGGTGTCTTGGATTTCCTAAAACATTGCTGCATCTCATTTGGGCATAAACAGCACCATTTCTCACCAAACAAATCCAATCCACTCGTGCTCAACATTACTGTGGGTACCACAGTAAATTACCTATCTTGGAAATTTCAAGCATTGTACCCTGAAGGAGCAAATAGTTTAGTTAAGAAAATTGAAGTGTTTTAACTTGTGGCATGGGTGAGCCATGACACATCCCATCTTCCCACTGACCGTATTCATTTTGTACCAATATTAGGCACAATATGAGCCATTTGAAAACTAATTCAAAGTTCAGACAAAGCAATTCCCAGCATTGCCGATAGTGTTCGAAAATTCCCGGGAATTTATTTTCGAGGGAATATTCCCGGGAATATTCCTTTTTCGGGAATTTTGGGAACAAACAAAAATTCCCGGGAATTTTGGGAATATTCCCGGGAATATTCCCTAATTGGGAATTTTGGGAATATTCCCATGAATTTTGGGAATATTCCCGGGAATCTTGGGAATATTCCCGGGAATTTTGGGAATATTCCTGGGAATTTTGGGAATATTTCCGGGAATTTTTGGATCACTACCAGGAATTTCGGGAATATTCCTTGGAAAATTCAAATTTTGAAAATTATTTTGAAAATTTATCACATTTTGCCAGTTTCGATATGAGTAATTTCGCCATTGTCGCCAGAGCAGACACAGGCTGGTGGGAAAATGCAAAATGCACGAAAGCAGCAAAATGTTGATAATTAATGTGGTTAAAGTCACCCGCGGGCTGTGAATTCTGTGGTACCTTGGCTTTTTCATTTCTCGGGTAATTACGATGCTGAAGGGTGAATCGGGCGGCGTATTTTCAGAGTAAATTTTGGGGGATTTTTAAACCTGGTTATTCCTGGCCTGTTTTCGAATGGCTTCTTTAAATTCCAATTTTCCTTCCTTTCGAACAAATTTTCTATTTGGAAAATCATACTACACATTTAGGTACCTACCTACTTAGCAGAGTTCGTTCAACAGTGAGCAGTTTTGATCCTTTAGAATCATCGTGTGGGGCTGCTCCCGACTCAGAGACTTGTTGGTAAAAATTTATAAACATCTGCTCCTTCTTCTTGACGAGCATGATGGCATGATCAAGAGTTCGCGACTGCAGGTTTATGTCTGGTTTTGGAGGCTTTTACTGACGAAATCTTGTGTTGAAATTGCCTGCCGACTGCTCGTGTTGGAACTGCGTGGGCGGACTGGGTCTAACCTGCACACAAAAAGATACAAAGAAGTTGTTCCAAACGCTTTGGGCCAACAAATAGAATTTGTTCCAATTTTTCATTTTTTTTCAAAGTGACAAAAAGATCATGTTTTAATTTCCAAATTGCATCTAGAATGTAGAATTTTCATGTAGAATTACCTACCTGGTGCTGCAAAGATGTGTAGGTATTGCATAATGTTCAACAGTCGTAAAGAAGTAGATGGAAGTTGGTTTTTTTACTCTTGGGGTAGGTAATCTAGGATAAAAATTCGCCAGAATTATGGCAAATGCATGGTTACACATTCACAACCTTGGGTTGAAGGTAGACAAGCAAAAGGAGCAAAACGGCTCAATGGGGAGAGCAAGCCCACAACAATTAAAATTTAGGAGAGCAGCCATGCTCACCCCTTCATAGCAGTTAATGCACTTATCAAAGTCCAACCCCTTAGGTACCCCTTTTCAAAGTCCAACCCCTTAGGTACCCCTTTTATGTCCAACACTGGCCGCTCTGGAGACAAAAAGTCTAAAGTAGATGAAAAAACCAAAACGAGACTAGGGCTAGCGATTACCTAGGTGCCTAATGTGAAATATTAAAATGTAAGAATTTTGCTAGAAATTTTGAATGAAAATTCCCAGGAATTTTGGAATATTCCCGGGAATTTAGAATTTCCCGGGAATATTCCCTTGGAAACTTTCAAAGTCAAAAACAGTCAGAAAAATCAATATGAGACTGGAAATATTCCCGGGAATTATCATTGAAAATTCCCGGGAATTTTGGGAATATTCCCGGGAATATTCCCCGGGAACTTTCCCGAGGGGCGGGAATATTTCCGGAATATTCCCGGGAATTTTGGGAATACCCGGGAATATTCCCACTCCGAACACTAATTGCCGATCAGTTGGGCTTAACCCCATAGTGGCATCATCATGCGATGGCTGTCCTCCTTTTTTTTGCTTTTAAGTCATGAAAAAATGAAACCCATTACAGAGAAAAAACAAAGTGAAAACATCCAGTAAACGAAAAGAAAATTCCCAGTCCCATTATTTCACACAACATGAACAAATCGACTTAAAATAACTGGCATAAATGTTGATTGCTGCACAAGTATTGCATCTTGACCCCATACGTTTTCGTTTAAACTTCTTTAATTATCTAAATAAATACAAATCTTACGACTCTGGCAATATGCCCAAACAATTTACCTGCCACGTTGCACCCCAAAAACATGTGCCATGTGCTGACATCCGGCGAAACGTATAATTCGTAGGTTTTATACGTACGTATAATACCTACTACGTATAATACCGTAAATTTTACCGTATAATACGTGACGTATTATACCTACCCATCCCTGGCGAAGGGTCCTTCTAAAACGCGGAAATCACGTAAATTGCGGAATGAGGCTTCAGGCTGCAGTGCGAATTCAAGCACCCAAATATCCCAAACCACAATACCCCAATAACACAGTGTTGCCAGACAGTTGTTTCATGTTGAGCATGATTTTTTGGCCAAAAACTGCAAGAAATCGCAAGATTTTTTTGTAACTCGCAAGAAAAATCGCAAAATAGGAAGAATATTTGCTGTTTGCAGGATTCTGCACCGAATTTCGCAAAACAAACAGACAAGACAGGCTCGATATAGCACACGCCCAATCCCCGGCCAGTGGATCGACACGCCCGATCTCCGGCCAGTGGATCGGGCAGCGGGGGAAGCATTGAATCGGCACCCCGTTCCCTGACTTGACCCCTTGCAATTTTTTCCTGTGGGGGAAGGTGACACCAAACAGAAGTTTGTACCACCAGGCCTCGGAACCTGCAGGAACTGCACCAGAGAATCACTGTTGCAATCATCTCGATAACAAGGGAAATTCTGGAGCACACTTTCCAGAATTTGCTAATTCGATTGGAGACATTTGTCGAAAAGAATGGACTACACATCGAACCTTTTCTGTGAGGGAGGTAGCAGGTAGTAGGGCCGTGCGATTCGATTCGAGGATTCGAGATTCGCTTCGATTCGAAGGAAAAACGAGATTCGAAGATGATTCGAGATTCGAACTTTTGGGATTCGATTCGAGAGGATTCGATGGGAGAATTTTGTAGGATTCGAAAAAATTCAAAACTTCTGCTTGCAGCACCAAAATGCGAATGGTACCTAGGCCTAACAGCGAACATACATTCCGTGAGCGAGAATAAGGATTTGCAATTAGGCCTACTTCGAAGAAAGCCGGTAGTCATAGGATTGTGCGACTATTGATTCGATTCGAAGATTTGATTCGAAAATCTCGAATCTTGGACGATTAGATTCGAAATGATTCGATTCGAAACTAACAATCGATTCGGATTCGAGATTCGAACAACATGGATTCGATTCGAGGGATTGACGCTCATTGTTTGCCTTTGAGGTTGAGTCAGAATTAGCAACGCATGTGAGGGAAACGCAGGTAATGGCGCGTGGCTGTAAAGATTTGTTTCTGGGCAATATTCTCTCCCGTCCCTCATCAGCCCGAATCTGCCAGCTGACGAAGGAATTCGTGTAACCCAATTGTCTGTTGTCTGTCACACAGCATTGCCTGTGAATCTCGATGAACGCTCTTTCATCGACGTAGACGCGAAAGTCACAAATAGAGATTTTTTGGCTCGCAAGCACCGGTAGAGCGCATACGAGATGATTACCATCATCTCACATGTAGCTCCTGCACCAAGTGTACTTCAAAAGGATGAAACTTTTGTTTTTTTTTTTCTGTGGTTTCTCACTTTATTTAGGTACCTACATTTGCAAAAAGTGGCAGTTTACAAAACATCGAGAAAAAGCTTGTGCTTTGGAGAATGCGCCAGACTGACGTTGGCGAGATGACTATCTCCTGACTCAATTGGCGTACACTAGTTGTTGGGTTGACACCAACATTCGCCAGGACTGCTGTTGCGTTCGCTTGGAGTCTGTCGCCGTCTTCAAATCTCCCGGGCCTTGAAAGAGCAC
>JASGXE010008236.1:0-17057 GCA_030068105.1 Sinentomon sp. SZTP_YWyxl
AGGAGCTCTTTTGTCAGATCATTAGGTACTTGGAAGAAGAATTTTTGGTTAAAGCTGCTTATGCGGGAGCACAGTTTGAACTATTGCCGTGTATTCTTTACTCATACCAGGACTGTACCAGAGCGGTTTTTCATTGGGGGAGCACTTTGAGCTGCCTCCGGTTCAAATTATCTGCAAAGCAATTCTACAACGTGTACCAAGAGAACTTGTTTTGTTGTCATTCCGTTTTGTTCTTTCTAAACTGGGTTATTGTTTGATTTGTTAGGCGAAGTTAGGGGGGAGGTAAGGGCTTGTGTTTGGAAGTTGTTGGGTTTGGTTGAGTTTAAAAACTATGTAAAGTAGGCTGTTAGGTTTACCAAACAAAAATCTTACCAAACCTAACCTCACCATGTTCAAGGCATGAGAAAAGTCAGGGAATCAGTTCAAACTGTACCCCCTGATAAACAACTTTAAACGGATTTTTAGACATCCCCATCCACAAGTTACCATCCCTGCTTTCATTTTTAAGCTCACTGAGTCATTGATAACATTCCCAATTTTATTTTCATTTCGACGCCTAATAAATTGCTCTTGCTTACTTTTCAAATTGCAATTAAATTTTCATTCCTAAAAATTATTATACTCTGCTTGTTTTTTGATGAAATGAATGGGACCCAGGCTGTTCATGCCCTAGCCGAGTCAAGTTCAACCTCTGCTGTCACTCTTGATTCCGGGCTATTTTCCATGGAAATCATGGTGGTGGAATCCTCAATTTAAGTCCCTCCCTTCCAGATTATTGTGAGCACCAGATTGTGTCAGTTTGAGGCATGCCGGGCCTTTTTTGTTGCAAAAGCACAACTGTCCCAGAGCGACAAGGTGGGTCTCCATTTCACAGAACAATTTGGGAAAAGTCTTGAAGACAGATTTTGAGTGCATCTTGGCAGGTCAACCATTCTCTCAGAGAACTTTCCAGGGAGCTTCCAATTTTTTTCTTTTACCACCTTCATGTATCACTTTCCCCAGTGATAATCGACCCTATAAAAGGGTCATTTACCTACATCAGAAATAGACGCATTGCAATTCTGTCATGTTTATTTTCAGAATTTGGGATAGATCACCAAAAAGTACTCCTCTTTGCACCCCATTTTTGGAATGATTGAGAACCTGAACATTGGCACACAAATATTTCTGTGGTGCCCTTTTTCGGTTGCAGTGAAACGCTCTTTCAAAAATCGGAAGGATCACTGGAATTATTTGAGGCGATCATTCTAGAAATGAATTTGTTCAGCAAAGATCATTCCTGTGGTCGTACCCAGAGTGGTTTTTATTTACGGTCGGCAAAAATCCATTGACCTCAATTGTGTTTTCTTGGGACAAAAATCATCTGATTTTACCAATGCTTTTGTCTGAGAAACGAAAATGAGGCTTTACAAAATGTCAAATTTTTCCAAATCCAGAGTTTTCAAAATCCAAAATCCCAAGTTTTTCCAGTGCGCCGAAAGAAAAACAATCGAGGTCACTTTTGCATCGCCTTTCATTTAGGAGGTCACTTGTGCGGCAGATTTGAGATCACAGGGCTGCATGCTTGAGATCACAGGGCGCCGATCTTAAATCGTTGCGCCCTGTGATCTCAACCAGATCATTTTTGGGGCATAGGTCACTTCCGAGATCGTACTGGGGCACATGTGGGATCACATGTCGGATCGCCAGAGCACTGCTACTGACTTTCAGATCGCATGTGAAGTCACAATTCAGATCATGTTTCACACTTCAGGGGCAGATACAGGTGATCCAAAAGCGAGAAATAATCGTTGCGCAAAGTGATCTCAAAGGCGATTTGAAAGCGATCCACCTCTGACCTGCGGAATAAGAGTGCAGGTTGTTTTCATTTTAGGTTTCAATTTCACTGCAAGAGAACCCTTACTTAACCCAACCTAACCTAACCCAACCCAACCTAACCCCTCACCTAACCTAACCTAACCTAACCTAACCTAACCTAACCTAACCTAACCCAATCTAACCTCCTGACCTAACCGGCTACCCGACAGAAAAGATACCCGCATGATGGCGCCTTATACCGCAAGGTGGCGCCTAAGGGGGACATAATTGCACGGCCAAGAGCCCAGCGTTTTTCTGACATGGGACGAAGCCCCCAAGGTGGCCACCGAATTGATACTCAAACCTAAATTAACCCAACCTAACCTGACCTAACCTATCCTAACCAAAACCCGGAATTTCAATTTTAAAATCTTGGGGACACAAATGAATAACTGCGATCGGTCGCCAAGAGAGGCCCGGCCACACGACCTCTTCCCATCACCATGTTCCAGTGCCTCGATAATGGCATGAGACTGATGCCTCCAAATACTCTTTGCGGAACCTTTCAATTTTGATTCATTGCGACAGCAACACAGCAGTAAGAATAAGTCGTGATATGGAATCCTTGAAACGTGGTTGGAGAACAACAGAACGGATTGCTTGCACTGCAAATCGGCAACTTCATTGCGAAACTGGGGTAGCTGGACTGGATACCCCATAAAGCGTCACGAACCGCCTCGCTTCGGTTGTTACAAGTATTTTGCAAAAGGAAATCATCTTCTTCCATTACGTCTCCATACGTGTAACAAGTATCTTTTTGTCATGACTGAAAATTCTCGGTAGGTTTTCTAGAGCAAAGTGCCTACAATTAACTAAAATCTTTGAAAACTCAACAATGGCTAAATGAGTGAAATGATGAAAAAACAGCATGGAAGACAACAATAATTAGAGGCAACAGGGTTAAAACTCAAAAGAGAACTATAAAACATGAGATGACGACACAGATGAACGAAACACACTAAAAACCGTGTTGGTACTTGGGAGTTTTTGGCACAGGTTGTGAGCACATGTCTCTCAGAAGTTCAAGTGGCGAAACATTCCGATTGGTATCTGATGTCAAGGTGAGACTGAAAGTGATTAAACTTAACAGAGTTGCTTAACTTAACTTTTCAATAGCCACCTCAGCATGGGTTCTTGAATCGCAGCTATCCAATGTTCAGCTATCAAACGTTCTTGAGACCAGCAAAAAGCTGACAGGTTGCATGTAAGGAAGGACAGTTGTTAGTCCCCAAAATAACAACTTTAAAGAGAAAGGGTTTGAAAAATGCCCTTTGTGATGAGTGATTGCAACGAGTGTAAATTTTGAGCAAAGTTGGTGAGACAAAGGTGTGGTTTAGAAAACTTGTCAAACATCTTTGAATTCCATTGGTGCTCGGGAAAATAGCTGTTGTCGAAGGTCACAGCACGGAAAACTGGTCAAGTCAAACTCTGCGGAAAATATAAGGTAGAATTCCCAAAAAGAATTCAGTGACTCCGGTAGAAAAAACAATGAAGGGTTGAGCGAAAGAAATCTGTAAAAGGATTCGTTTCAACTCAGTGATTCAAGGCGGAAATTCCGTACACCAATTTGGTTGAAAAAGAAGTCCCCTGACGACACCTCGATCCTGCAGTCTGACCTCAACCAGGTTTCAGTGTGGTGTGACGCCTGGGGAATGCGCGCATTAACCCCGCAAAAACTAAAGCCATGGAATTTTGCAACCGCTCAGCGACTCCTCGGAGAGAACTAGCATATGTCATAAAGGACCAGGCCATCGAAAATGTCAAGATTTTCAAATATCTTGGTGTGTTTATATCTCATGATCTAACCTGGAAATACGAGTATCACATTAACTTTACCTGTATGAAAGCAAATCGCACTCTCTCTTTTGTTGGGAGAAGCATGCGTTACTCTTCCCAAGAGGCTAAGTTAAAAGCTTATTTGTCCCTTGTCCTACCAATCGTTGAATATGCTGGGGCTGTTTGGGATCCTTCGAGTCAGGAGCTGATCTCCAAACTTCAGATGGTACAGCGTAGAGCGGCTCGTATCATTATAACAGGTCGCTTTTCCCGTGACGTTAGCGTAACCAAACTTTTACAACAACTAAATCTTGATCCGCTGTCAAGCAGGCGGAGGGTGCATAGATTAAACCTATTCTGCGACATTATCACTCACTCCACGAATTTTAGTTTGCCGAACTGTTATTCCATCAAGCCTAACCAACGCAGAACAGATAATGGTTATGGTATTTCCGCTCCAATTTCTAAAACTAATGTGGCTTTCAATTCCTATTTTCCGAAAACTATCAGAGAATGGAATGGTCTTCCTTCCAGTTCATCGTACATTTGCCGCGCACGCAAGTCCCTAGGCGTCACAACCCACCCATGACCTTTCGTTTCGTATAATTGATCAGTTTGTTGCATTTGATGATGGTTTTTTCTTTCTGAATTTTTCTCAGGCAATTGACGTTTGTGTACTCGTAGATAAGTTTTCCTTTCCCTGCATTGAGCTTGTGTTTGTCCTTCCTGTCGCCATTTCATTTGCGGCAGTATTTGTCTTCAATAATAATAATAATAATAATAAATAATAAAAGTTTGAGTGAGTCGCGGAAACTTGCGACGTTCTTTGCAACTGTGGCAAACGTGGATGTTATAACCATTGCTATGGAATAAACCTCTGGAGTTTTAGCCAAAATATGCCAAGTGATCTCCAGTAAAAAGAGCGTCAGTCAAAGGTTCACTACAAAGATTCAGAACCAGCACTTAACCCTGAGAGAAGTTGGATATTCTTCGGGGTTGTTTGATGAAGTTCAAATTGCCAATCG
Organism: Sinentomon sp. SZTP_YWyxl; assembly: GCA_030068105.1. Taxonomy (NCBI): domain Eukaryota; kingdom Metazoa; phylum Arthropoda; class Protura; order Sinentomata; family Sinentomidae; genus Sinentomon; species Sinentomon sp. SZTP_YWyxl. The sequence goes on from JASGXE010008236.1 coordinate 4,659, forward strand.
TAAACTTGTTCAAAAGGGCTTCGGTATTGTGCCCATGAAAGAATTCCAATTCAAAGACCTAAGTTGGAGTCCTTGGTTGGAATAGAAAAATCGAAGTGAAAAAAGTAAAAGGAAGCTCATTAATCGAAGCTGTCGCGATTAATGATCATTTATTTTGGCCCGTTTGCATTTGCATTTTCGCCAAGCATCATTAAAAAAGAATGCGTTTTTAGAAGATTATAATATATTATTATAATCATTAAATGATCATTATAAAATAAGGATCATTTATCTTTCGATTTTGCCGTTTACACTTGCGAAATTAATGATCATTAACTTTTTAATGATCGTTAAAAAAGAGATGTAAACAGGGTATAACCCAAAAAGCCACAACACTGAACTCGAACTCGGCACTGAGCGTCTGCCTTGTGCGGCAGATTCGGAAATGAAGAGGAAGTTTTCGCTGGCGACCTGGGTGTGCGGATTTTCGAAATTCATGAGCGGTGTCAAACCAGGTTGTTATCAGCAAAATTGACAAAATGCCGACAAATTTGGCAGCCAGTAATGACTTGTCAATTTTCAGGTGTGTCAAATTTTCAGGTCAAATTTTATCGTATTTGAAATAGCATCCCAGCGTAAGGTCAATAGCGGTGGTGGATGCTACAATGTGAATGACTCCTATCCGACCAGACATACTCATGTGTCCTTTCTGCTGTGGACAGCAGCACCACTTGAAGTGCTGGTGGTGGGGATTTGGTTGAAGGGCCCTTGGAGCATCCAAAACGCAAAATCTGCAACACAATGTATAGACGGTTATAGCCATGCTGCATGAAAGAAAACTTTACTGGCAACGAAGTCATACCCAGGGAAATATAAGATAAAAGAAAAGGAAAAACTCGCAATGGACAATCGTAATGCTATTCGGCTGGAATTGCAGAAATAAACAAAATAGGTAGGTCCTACAAGACAAGGGAACGGTATCCGAGGATACAGAAGATGTTGTGTGTCTGTGTTTTGGACGAAATGCTTGAACGGCGCTCATCACATTTGACACGGACAATTCCTTTAACCTTTGTAAAAGTTGTGATAAATGGGAATTGGGATTTCAACAAAAACTCAACCGAGCACAAAACGTAGTGGGTGGTTAAGAAGTTCGAATGAGGAGACTAGAGAGTGATGACACCAGATTTCTATTGGCTACGTAGACAGCGGGGTCAGTAGTGTCAGCGGGGTCAGGTGACGTGAAATGGATTACAGGTATAACTCCACGCAGGATTCTATGCAACCGAAAAAAGCCATTCTCTTTGTCGTCTCATTCATGTCGAAAGGAAAGAAAGGGTCGTCAATCTCAGGATATTCTTATTCTGTTTTTTTTTTTGTGTTGTAAGCTCTTTTGAAATCATTTTGGGTTAGGGCATCCCTTCCCCACGAATTCATCAGCTTCTCCTCTCTTCTATCATCTTACTCGTATAGTTAGGCTAATCTCCCTATGGGTCCACATTTGACCAGTGGAGCAGGAGTGGCGACCGGAGTGGTAGGGGTATTACAGGCTGGTCACAGCATCAGCCTCCCTCTGCTTCAGCTTCAGTCCAGAGGATCGTTATAGATGGATAGACCTATTAAGTGGTTTTAAATGTCTGAATTAAAACTCAACTTTGCGGATTTCTGTGGCCTCTATCTCTCTCTTCTGCCGTCCGTTTGCCCCCGACGGGAATCAGCGTCCGCTTATCAGGAAAGAAGAAAAATGAACCACACTATTCAACTATACACGTATAGGTACCTGTGCCAATGGAACATAGGAAAGGGTCTCTTTGGCGCCAACTCTCCCTTCCCATCCCCTCCCCCACGATATCGTTCGGGACAAAGGCGACCTGGATTTCCTTTCTGGACGACCTTTTCCAATCGTTATCCCTTTTCTCCTTCTTTCGGAAATTTCGTACTATTTCGTTCAATTTCCTTTTCATTTCCTTCCAATTCCCTTTCCCTTGCCCTTGCCTTGCCTCGCACGCGTTTTGACTTGGATTCGTTCGCAGACATCTACTTACTGCAGCCAAAAAGGTGTGGGCAACAGGTACCTGTTTCAAACTTCTCTGTCTAGCTGCGGGTAGGCAGAGAAGGATCATACCCGCTTATGCTATCAGAAACTCACGGCAAGAGTGGGAAGGAAGGAGCTAAACGAAGTGACGCCTATTCTTTCTTCTGATATGCCACATCGCTTTTTCCACCACGTACGAGTATAGGTACATTTTCATCCAGCACTACTAAAGTTTCCTTCCTGACCCTCTCCGCTTGTTTGTCAATTTCTCATCAGAGAGAGCCTCCTCAACAAACTTTATTCAATGCTCTCTGTCTTCCATGGTCAGGCAACATTTGGTTTGAAGGATACGCACAAAATGTCTCCACGTATACATCGAGGTGTAGGTACCTTCACAAACAATATCAGATGCTCCCAATGGCCACGCTCCGCTCCCAAAGGAGGGTCACCGTGAAGCCATCATTACTTCCTTCGCTCTGAATAGTCGCAAGGAAGGAAAAAGGACAAACTAACACAACACTTCGACTACGAAGAGAAGGAAGAGTTACTCTAAAACCATCTGAAAACCAGTTGGTATATTCTTCTGAATGGAATGGAACAAAAAAGAACACCTACCTCCCCATGCATGGTTGTATCCCATACGATGCTTGCTTTTGTCCTTCCCAATCCCATCTATTCCCATCCCAAAGAGCTACCTGTCCTGAATGTTTTTTTTTTTTTCAAAACCGTTTTGACTGCATGCGATGTATCTATTACGCCAGCCCATTATGGAAGTGTACCTACGTCCCTCTTACGTTACCTGTAAACGATGTCCTGCTGTCATTGCTGTTGTCAGCCATTCAGCCACAGTTCGTTTGGGGTCATAAGGTCAAGCCGCAAGCGACCATTTCTCAGGCTTCAAAAGACTCTCAACCTTTCTTCATTCCGAAAGGGTTAGATTTTTTAAGGATTTCTCCAAGAAAGAACACTTTTGTGCTGCGCAAAGTCAGTCAGGCTGAATGTGGGTATCGTCATGCAACTGCTATTGTCAAATTGACCGAGCTGCGAGCTGCAGGGAGCAGGGGACGGGGAGAGGCGGGGAAGCGAGGGGTCCGGGGTCGTAGCCACATACACACATAAAGTAAGGCAAGAAATATTCCAAGAGTAATGACATTGCAAGAAAGGATGGCGGTCGGCCGTCGGGCAGTGATGATGATGGGGTCAGATTTTTCGCAACAAAAGCCGAAAATCCTTCGTTTCTCACCCTTCGGCGGCATTCGCTATAGATGGCGCGTGGATGGGTAAGATAAGGGTTAAGGATACACCTCCTATTCCTTTCATAGAAAAGCAACAATAAAGAAAGTCGCACCCACCCCAATCGAAAGCGATGCCTTATTTCCCGCTTATTTCGCCTCAGCGATGAGAACCAGTTTGACGCTCTTCCTGCATGCTGGATGCAATGCAGTACCTCCAAAAACGTTCCTAAATTACACCCTACGCCAAAATTCTTCACACACATGCGGGTTGGTTTGTTACGAACTCCGGCGCCATTTACAATCAACGTCAACATGCGCCGCAAATATAGGTGTGACATTTCTGTAAGGCGTGAATTGCAACAAGCCCTTTTAAAATTGGAGAGCCCTATAGGCTATTGGCAAGATCTTTGAAATTTGTCCAACGTTCGTCGAATTTTGGTGGACATTGTACACGTGAATTCGGTCCAGAATAAAGAGTCTTAGAAAGGGCCTGGGGGGACTGGGGGAGAAAGACGACAGGCTCAGCTCAACGTTCAGAGCTCACAGCGCCAGTCGGGACCAGACCAAGGACCAAGTAGGCGCAGCTAATATGACTCCTGCGGAAAATAGGCAGAAAAACTAGATTGGAAGCTGGAGAGAGAGAGCTAGTGGAGTGAGGGGTAGGGAAGGGTAGGTGAGCGAAGGAGACGACTGGTTAGGAATTTTCGTTTAGTTTTCTGCAAATGCTGCATCCACGGAAAGGGTTCCAAAATCGCACACACCCACCCTCTCGCTCCCCGGATAACCAGCGATTTCATGTGACATGCACGGAACCCGCTCTTTCGCTCCCGTCGACCGACCACCTCCTGACCGAGATGAGAAGAGCAGAGCACTGCCACTGCAGAACACTCTGCAGAAGAAGAAGAAGCAGCAGTTGAAGCAGGATGCTATTGCTGAGGCTGAGCAGTGGCGCTGTCAAGCGGACGGAGACCGAACTAGGCGAAACAATATGTGAATATGAACCAGACCAAGAGGCATGCCTAGATTCGTTCGAGACGTTTCCTGCCAGTTGGTTGGTTGGTTTGCGCTGGGATCGGATGGGACAGCAGAGCACTTTTCAGTTCTGGCTCCGTTCTGTTCCGTTACGTTCTCTCTCACTCTCTATTTCTCTCTTTCTCTTTCTGGCTCCGTTTTGCCTTTCCAACGGATGCTGGTCTGGCCTGGCCTGGCTGGATCTGGTCTGAAACTGAAGCTTCGCCTGAAATGCAGTCTACCGTGTGGTGTGGGTATTCGCATCTCCAGGATTTGCTGAAAAGGCAACGGCAACGTCACTTTTCCAATTGCCAATAACTGCATGCGTGGAATTTGAATTTTTAGATTTTTGGGAGTGAACGAGAAAAGAGGTCGGGGGTGTAAAAGGGACCACATAACCTATGGATATGCAAAATCGGTGAGGTGACGCCAGTCTGTCGCAGAAGATCCCGGATGGACCAACTGCATTCAAGATTTTCATTTGTTTCCGCACTTTCGTCTTCTTCTTTCGTTTATTCGTGCAGCTGGCAGGCACGTCGACTGCCTCGCTTCGCTTCCAAATGGCTCTTCCTGCGTTTGTTTCCAATTTTATTGGCTCGTAAATAGTTTAATTTCCTTAATTATTGCCTACCTCATGTCCCTATCTATTCTGTTTGCTCCGATTTATGCGAACCGTAAACATCATAATCAATCCATCCGTTGACCGCATTCACCAAGCAGCGAATAAAATAGTGCTTGGGAAGGCCATTCGTGGTTCCGCTTCCGCAGCGCTTATTCCTAAAGTTGCGCTTTCATTGTTTTCGTAGTAAAACTATTAGAACAAACATCAAAATTCAGAGAATGAATGAGTGTGGAGGCAGGATGGAATGTTTCGTCGGGCAGTCTCGTCAGTCAACAGTCATCAAAGAACTCTGAATGAAAGGTTAGCACTGTTATTCAAGGCTTAACATTTATTATTATTAACCAACAAAAGCAGCTACAGGGGCGTGGAGCTGCATAAACAAACACAAACGTCAAGCAATCAAAACACAACATCAAACAACAAAAAATATTGTTGTCAAGTGGTGATGATGCAGTCATAGTCATACAGTCAAGCGGTAATGATAAAAACGAAAATTAAAAAATGCGACAAAGATCATGTCAGATGCGAGTCAATGGGCCTGCTCATTTCTGCGTTCATGCATATATTGGCTTTAACAATTAAAGGTGATGTGGATGGGAGGCTATTTCTGGCCAGGATTGTTTGGTGAAAGAAAACGTTGTGCAGAACATTTCTCTTGCTGATCGGCATAGCCATGCCATTGTCGGTCCGCCACTGGGTGATTTAAGCCTGAACACTGATGGTAGTGGGAAGTCAACAGTGCCCAAAATAATATCACTCAACAGATTGAGGCAATGTGTTTGACGTCGACTGTGTAGAGTGGGAAGAATCAAGTCGCTGAGAATTGCGCTCACACTTAAAGTTCTCTCATATTTGCCAGTTATTGCACGGTCCACTCTTCTCTGAACACTTTCCAGGGCGTTAATTTCCGTTCTTTTGCAAGGGTTCCACACTGCACAGCCATATTCTAGGATGGGAAGAACCAGTGAAACATAAGCATGTTTTTTCCGACTAACTGAAGCTTGTTTTAAATTTCGAAGGATGTACCCTATTTTGGCAGAGGCTTTGCTGATGACAGCGTTTATGTGGGGACTCCATGATAAATCATGGCTTAGAAAAACACCGAGATATTTGAATGTGGAAACAATTTCTATGGGCTTGTCATAGATTTGATATAAAACTGGGGGATGAGTTGCCTTGCTCCCAAAATGGACGATTTTAGATTTAACAACGTTTATTCTCATGTCCATCTTCTCGCACCAGTCAGAAACCATCGCCAGATCGGCGGAGAGTACTTGGCAGTCGTTGTGGGACAAGATTGGTCTGTGGAGAACTGTGTTATCTGCAAACAGCCGGAGCGATGAGGCCAAGCCTTCGGCAACATTATTCATATTTTAAGAACAACAGGGGGCCAATTGCACTGCTCTGAGGGACTCCAGAGGTTACATTTCCTGCTACTGAAAGGGTTCCTTGGACCGAGACCCGCTGCTTCCCGTCAGACAGAAAAGATGATATTATCTTCGATGAATGAATCCTACATGAATCCTAATTAAGCGAAAACGAACTAATAAAATAGGCATTGACACTACACATGCATCCAATAAACTGATTCTTCATCCACTTGTGATCGACCAAATGAGTTGTCACCTTTCTAAGCCAGCATTTTAAAACCTTAAGCGTTAAAAATTGAATTCAAAAGCGGACAAATAATTTCCCAATAAGCAAAAGCAAAAAAGAGGGTAACGTGTCTCACCTGCCGCACGGGTCTCAACTGTGGCGAAACTTGGCATGCGTGAAAAGAAGACGCATTCAACTGCAGGAAGTTAATGACTTTCGGCAGACCACGAGCGTTTCTGCAATCTTATCCTCTCTTGCAGAAGGGAAGAAAAAAGACTGTCATCATTTCTCATAAAGATCTTCAACGGCCACACCCACATGCAGGTGCCATGAGATTTTCTCTTCTGATTTTCACGAAAGGCGCTCACTTCACTCCTTCCAATTCAAAATTCCTCTAATTAAGACCAACGCGCATCTTTTTTCTTTTTTCCCACGAGCTCTTAAGTCGTGGAACGCTCTCCCAAGCAGCTCTCCTTTGATAGATTCTGTCCGGTTTTGACAGAATCTATATCAAAGGACCCCGCAATAAATGCAAGCAGCCCAGGAAGCGCTTCACGTTTGAATTTTAACTTCAAATCGTCTCTCTGCAGTTGTTTTTGTTTGTTTTTGTTTTATTTTTTTCCAATGTCTTGGAGATTGTGCATTTGCATTTTTGTTTTTACTTTTTACGGACTTAGATAAACTTCCAACATGATTGTATATTTGCACTTTCAAAAGCAAATTAAACGTAATTGAATTTGAAAATTGTAATTGGAAGTGGAAAATGATGCCATGCTATAGAGACATATCCACAGCTCCGCACATGATGCAGAACTATATGAAAACAAAACAATGATAAATTCCGCCGGAAAAATCTATGCCGGTCGAATTAACATATTCTTAATGAAAACATAATTTATTGGTAAAAGTGATAGGTAAGCATCTCTGCAACAGTTGGCAACAGAGTCTTCCACATGTTCACGCGTCACTTGCAAACATACTCGTACTTTTTTGAAATCTCCCCATGGGCTGCCGGTACAGACGGTTTCGGTTCACGTCAGCCAGATCTTTGGCTTTCCTTTATACATAGTTTCAAGCGTCCATGAGTTTTCTTTTGCAACTCCTCGAAACTAACAGAGGCCCAAGTAATAAGAAATAAGAACGAAAAGGCACTACGAATATTACTTGCATGGGGAATATGCATGGGATACATTGTGTTGACCAACAAGAAAATAAGGAAAAGATCATTGAGAATCATTATGATAAAGATAAGAAAAATGTGTTGCTCTGGGAAAACTTTGAAATATTTTATTTGTAATTTATTTTTATTTATTCCTGACAATACTGTCACGAGGGTTCAGGTGACAGACAATATTTACACGAGCATTCAGATATACTGTCGTCATATTTTAGAACAAACACAAGACGAAATTGAGAATGAAGAGAAAAAAACAGCCAAGACAATACTCTAAATCAGCTGTGGTATGGCGCCGAGAGGCATCGCGATCGGGTTATAAATGGAGAGATTGCGGGGAGACCATTCCAGTCCCTTATAGTTTTTGGGAAAATGAATTAAAGATGACGTTTGTTTTAAATATTGGGGTGGACACGGCAAATCCGTTATCTGTCCTGCGTTGTGTGGGTTTATTAATAACAATTTGACAAGTCAAAATTTAGGCTGTTTGTGATTATGTCTTTGAAGATTGATCGAGATTCAGATCACTCAAAAGTGCACTAACACTGACATCGCGGGAAAAACGGCCTGTTATCATTCGAGCAGCACTTCTTTGAACCATCTGAATTTTAGATATAAGTTCCTGACTTGAGGGGTCCCTCCCAAACTGCGGCTGCATATTCGACAATCGGCAAAACTAGGGACATGTAAGCTTTGACCTTATAGCCTCCTTAGAAGAGTAACGCATGCTCCTTCAAATGAAGGAAAGGGTGCGGTTTGCTTTTTTTGCAGGTGAAGTCAATGTGATCCTTCCAGGCGAGGTCATGAGAAATTAATACATCTAGATATTTAAAGACCTTGACATTTTCAATGGGTTGACCCTCAATCGTATAGGTAACATCGAACCGGGAATTTATTGAACGGTTGTAAAATGCCATAGCTTTAGTTTTAGTTGGGTTTATACGCAGTCCCCAGGTGTCACACCACGTTGAAAAAATATGCATGGGACACATTGAAAATGCACACATTGTGTTAACCAGCAAGAAAATAACGAAAAGATCTTTGAATATCATTATGACAAAGATAAGGAAAATGTGTTGCTCTGGGAAAACTTTGAAATATGCATGGGACGCATTGAAAATACGAACAAGCAAGAAAATAACGAAGAGATCTTTGAGAATCATTGTGATAAAGATAAGGAAAATGTGTTGCTCTGGGAAAACTTTGAAATATGCATGGGACGCATTGAAAATGCGAACAAGCAAGAAAATAACGAAAAGATCTTTGAGAATCATTGTGATAAAGATAAGGAAAATGTGTTGCTCTGGGAAAACTTTGAAATATGCATGGGACGCATTGAAAATGCGAACAAGCAAGAAAATAACGAAGAGATCTTTGAGAATCATTGTGATAAAGATAAGGAAAATGTGTTGCTCTGGCAAAACTTTGAAATATGCATGGGACACATTGAAAATGCGAAAAAGCAAGCAAATAACGAAGAGATCTTTGAGAAGCATTGTGATAAAGATAAGGAAAATGTGTTGCTCTGGGAAAACTTTGAAATATGCATGGGACGCATTGAAAATGCGAACAAGCAAGAAAATAACGAAGAGATCTTTGAGAATCATTGTGATAAAGATAAGGAAAATGTGTTGCTCTGGGAAAACTTTGAAATATGCATGGGACGCATTGAAAATGCGAACAAGCAAGAAAATAACGAAGAGATCTTTGAGAATCATTGTGATAAAGATAAGGAAAATGTGTTGCTCTGGGAAAACTTTGAAATATGCATGGGACGCATTGAAAATGCGAACAAGCAAGAAAATAACGAAGAGATCTTTGACAATCATTGTGATAAAGATAAGGAAAATGTGTTGCTCTGGGAAAACATTGAAATATGCATGGGACGCATTGAAAATGCGAACAAGCAAGAAAATAACGAAGAGATCTTTGAGAATCATTGTGATAAAGATAAGGAAAATGTGTTGCTCTGGGAAAACTTTGAAATATGCATGGGACGCATTGAAAATGCGAACAAGCAAGAAAATAACGAAGAGATCTTTGAGAATCATTGTGATAAAGATAAGGAAAATGTGTTGCTCTGGGAAAACTTTGAAATATGCATGGGACGCATTGAAAATGCGAACAAGCACGAAAATAACGAAGAGATCTTTGAGAATCATTGTGATAAAGATAAGGAAAATGTGTTACTCTGGGAAAACTTTGAAATATGCATGGGACGCATTGAAAATGCGAACAAGCAAGAAAATAACGAAGAGATCTTTGAGAATCATTGTGATAAAGATAAGGAAAATGTGTTGCTCTGGGAATACTTTGAAATATGCATGGGACGCATTGAAAATGCGAACAAGCAAGAAAATAACGAAAAGATCTTTGAGAATCATTGTGATAAAGATAAGGAAAATGTGTTGCTCTGGGAAAACTTTGAAATATGCATGGGACGCATTGAAAATGCGAACAAGCAAGAAAATAACGAAGAGATCTTTGAGAATCATTGTGATAAAGATAAGGAAAATGTGTTGCTCTGGGAAAACTTTTAAATATGCATGGGACGCATTGAAAACGGAGAGTTTTCAGCGTAGAGCTGCTAGGGTGATATCAGGTAATTTTGAAAGAGGTTCCAGTTGCACGGCTATTTTAAGGAATTTGAGCTTAGCTTCGCGCCGCTTAAATCGTAGGCTTTGCCTACTTGGTGATGTGGTCTGCAAGCAGCTCGATGCTGTTCCCCTTCCTGAACACTACCGCATAAAGATTCCACAACGCCGCACAGACAATGGCCTGAGTCTCTCTCATCCGCTTTGCCAACGCAATGTTCTGAGTTGCTCATTTTTTCCTCGCACAATTTTGGATTGGAATGGTTTAGGACGTGATTCTCCGATAATATCACATTACCTTACTCTCAGAGATCGCACCAATCCCACTCATTAATTCTTTTTTTAAGTTTCTGACTTTTGGTTGTTAAACTGTCTGCGTCTTTGTATTGTTTCCTTTATTTCGTCTCTTTGTGTTGTTTTTATCATCTCTGACTGCTGCTGATTGCAGCTCAATCTTGCTCCACCCATGTCTTTGTGGATGCTATTGTTTCAAATAAATAAAATAAATAAATAAAATGCGAACAAGCAAGAAAATAACGAAGAGATCTTTGAGAATCATTGTGATAAAGATAAGGAAAATGTGTTGCTCTGGGAAAACTTTGAAATATGCATGGGACGCATTGAAAATGCGAACAAGCAAGAAAATAACGAAGAGATCTTTGAGAATCATTGTGATAAAGATAAGGAAAATGTGTTGCTCTGGGAAAACTTTGAAATATGCATGGGACGCATTGAAAATGCGAACAAGCAAGAAAATAACGAAGAGATCTTTGAGAATCATTGTGATAAAGATAAGGAAAATGTGTTGCTCTGGGAAAACTTTGAAATATGCATGGGACGCATTGAAAATGAGAACAAGCAAGAAAATAACGAAGAGATCTTTGAGAATCATTGTGATAAAGATAAGAAAAATGTGTTGCTCTATGAAAACTTTGAAATATGCATGGGACGCATTGAAAATGCGAACAAGCAAGAAAATAACGAAGAGATCTTTGAGAACCATTGTGATAAAGATAAGGAAAATGTGTTGCTCTGGGAAAACTTTGAAATATGCATGGGACGCATTGAAAATGCGAACAAGCAAGAAAATAACGAAGAGATCTTTGAGAATCATTGTGATAAAGATAAGGAAAATGTGTTGCTCTGGGAAAACTTTGAAATATGCATGGGACGCATTGAAAATGCGAACAAGCAAGAAAATAACGAAGAGATCTTTGAGAATCATTGTGATAAAGATAAGGAAAATGTGTTGCTCTGGGAAAACTTTGAAATATGCATGGGACGCATTGAAAATGCGAACAAGCAAGAAAATAACGAAGAGATCTTTGAGAATCATTGTGATAAAGATAAGGAAAATGTGTTGCTCTGGGAAAACTTTGAAATATGCATGGGACGCATTGAAAATGCGAACAAGCAAGAAAATAACGAAGAGATCTTTGAGAATCATTGTGATAAAGATAAGGGAAATGTGTTGCTCTGGGAAAACTTTGAAATATGCATGGGACGCATTGAAAATGCGAACATAATGTAAAAAATCTTCGAAACCAACGGAGGCAAGAACAATAGCGAAAAGATGCATTCTTCTGGGAAATAGGCCTATGCATGGGACACATTGGGACAAATATGTAAACAGTCTTCGAAACTGAGAACCAAGGAAGGTATAAATAACGAAATGATGTGTTTCTCTGCGAAATTTGTTGAAATATATATGCATGGGACAGAATTATGTGAGTCCGAGAACTTCTCAAAAAGTTCCAAGCATTATCCACTGTCTAGAAAATCATGATGGATGTGTCATACGTGTGCCGAATTCTGCTACTCGTACTCCTACTTCTCCTACTTTCTCTGATCCTCCTACTTCTCCTACTTCTGCTGCTACTTCTCATTCTCTTACTTCTCCTACTTTCTCTGCAACGTGTGATACGTGTGCCGAATGCTGCTATTCGTACTCCTACTTCTCCTACTTCCTCTGATACTCCTACTTCTCCTACTTCTGCTGCTATTCGTACTCCTACTTCTCCTACTTCCTCTGATACTCCTACTTCTCCTACTTCTGCTGCTACTTCTCGTTCTCCTACTTCTCCTACTTTCTCTGCAACGTGTGATTCGTGTGCCGAATGCTATTCGTACTCCTACTTCTCCTACTTCCTTTC
>JASGXE010008237.1:0-17550 GCA_030068105.1 Sinentomon sp. SZTP_YWyxl
AGATTTTTCAAATTTTTTTGATATTTGTTAAATAAAAAAGGAAAAATCCGTTTTCGCATTTAGGAAAAAAGGAGATATTTCGTGGAAATCGACGAATTTCGTGGAAATTTTCAGATTTCGTGGAAAATCGCCCATTCACAACTGTCAGAATTGCATTTCAATTGACTGAAATGATAAAGAAATCACAAAAGATGGTTGAAATGGCTGATTTCGTTTTGGCGGTGACAATTCATTTTCACCATTTTCAGAGTGCTCTGCCCATCATTGTTCTGCATTCATCATTTCATCCAACAGGTGTATCTTGTCGTTTTTGGGAAATCCCATCTCATTCAATGTCCACTCTCTTCGTATCACAACTGCCAATTTTCCAACTCATTCATGTTAAAGCAACTGTATGTACAAATCCTACTATACATGGTGTTCCTAAAATTGCTGACCAGAAGCACAGGACTGATTCCTGGTGTGATTCTGAACAAAAAATATTCAATAAATTTTTTTGATCCGATGCCCCGTTCTCAAAATACCCCACACCCCCACCGTTATATGGGGTTGCTATAGTGTGAGGATGAGAACTGCTGCTTTACGACTAGATCAGTTGCTTCCTTTGGAAAATATTAACAAATTACCCGTCCTTAGTTTTTCTTCTCCGGGGCCTCGTTTATGAGATAAACCCCACAGAAAAACAGAGGGGTGGACTTGCAAAAATTGTCAGCGGGTCCCGAAATTCACAGGAGATATTCTCCAAGGAATTTGCAACCATTTATGTTCAGGGGTGTTTTTGCGTCAGATGAGCTGTAATCCGGTAAAAAGCTCGGGGGATTTCATCCCCGATGATATTGGACCTCATTTTCCATGCGAACAAAGCCCCTTAGGCAGAAACACCCCTGAATATAAATTGTTGCAAATTCCTTGGAGAACATGTCCTGTGAATTTCGGGACCTGCTGACAACTTTTGCCAGTCCACCCCTTCCACCCCTCTGTTTTTCCGGGGGGTTTATCTCATAAATGAGACCCCGGAGAAGAAAAACTAAGGAGGGGTAATTTGTTCATATTTTCCAAAGGAAGAAACTGGTCTAGTCATAAAGCAGTAGTTCTCATCCTCACACTTTAGCAACCCCATTTAAGGGTGGGGGTGTGGGGTATTTTGAGAACGGGGCATCGGATCAAAAAAATTTATTGAATTTTTTTTGTTCAGAATCACACCAGGAATCAGTCCTGTGCTTCTGGTCAGCAATTTTAGGAACACCCTGTATTTTAAAAAGTTTAGCAGAGCGTAACGCTTCTGTGTGTTTGTATGTGAGAGTATGCGTGTATGTGTATGTATAGAAAATAAACAAAATGGCGGCTGATCAAATTCTCCAAAGAACACATTTTTGTTTCTGTCTATCCCTCTCAACCTTCATCAGTTGCCACATGAGAGGGGGCCGATGGCGGTGGCAAGACAAAACTGCACTCTCTGGGATCGGATCAACCAAAATAAAAGCAGAAAACCCTCTGCTGGGGAACATAATTAAAGAAAGTTGCATTTAAGCACCATTCCAGGGTAAGCCAGCATCTGAACTGAATGTTGATCAGTTAAAGATGCTGGCTTACCCTGGAATGGTGCTTAAATGCAACTTTCTTTAATAAATGTGTATGTATGTATGTATGTATGTCCCCCTCATGATCGGCGCCCCTGGCAACGCTTCAGCGAGGAAAAGAAAGAGACCTATGAAGAAGCCCGTAATGATGAGTGCGCTGATAGAATAAAGCTGTTGTAATGATGGTGTCGGATTTCAATTTAAGTGCGGAGGAAGCCAGGCCGAGACAGTGACCGTTCAGAAAAAAAAACAATGCATGAATGAAAGTTGAAAGAAGAAAATGTATTTTTTTTCTGGTATCAGCCACCTGCCTGACATCAACGGCCTCAAGGCTGTGTGTGTGTGTGCGCGTGTTGCCGGCAGAAAGAGAAAAGGTGAACAAACACAACATTTTTCACGGGAGTGCGATTGGAAGAAGGATTCATGGTGCGATTTAGCACCGCCCATGTTCCTGTGCAACTTCCTGTTGACAACAAAACAATACTGTGCAATTGAGAAAGCCACTTAGAAGTCGCAAAGGAAAAAAGGACAGTTGATAAAGTAACCAACAGGGACATGTCGCACTGTTTTGGTACAACCTGACAAACAATCGGTCCCAAATGCCTAACCACAGCTTTCCAGACCGTCGGAAATTAAAGGGCACATCAGACGGACGCAAAGAAGTGGCGCAGCCCCGAGAGGGGGTTGACGGCCGAAGGCCGCAGGGGGCGAAGCTCCCTGGTTGTTAATTATAACGTAAGGTGCCTGAATGTTTCACCAGACGTTAATACTGGTGAAACATTGTTTCTTTGAGGTGGAGGAGCCTCCCCCTTAGGTCACACAGGTTTTAGAGGAGCAAAGACTCCAGAAACTGTTATGCCTAAGAAGGGCTACTATTATTACTATTAATTGATGAGCATACCAGCGTTGTCAGGGCTAGGCTTGAGTGCTCTGTTGTCTAATGGAATCAGTATCGACCACTGACCGGATATCTGATCATCTGTCTTCGTCCGAGTTTGTCTACCTACTTGCAGAGACTCAACGTCCAGTCGACGACTCCAATTGACGATTCATCCGAAATGCCCAAACCCGCTTTGCAATCCCTTTTGCTTATTTTTACTTTCTCTTCGCTTACTTCCCGACCTTCTGCAGTGTATTCCCTTTTTCCCCCTGAAGCATCGTGTTGAAGATAGCAAGTCGAACGGCGAGGAAGATCCAGAAGCGGAAGCCGTCCACAGAGGGTGAGACATCAGTTTTCTATCTGCTCTACGATTGATCCTCATTTCTATTACCATTTGTAATTGCGAGAGGCTCCACATTTGGCGACCCAGCCAGGATTCTGTTCAACCTTTCGTGATACAATGGATAGAGCATGGATGTTCAAGCCATTTGATGTTGTTTGGATCACCTGGAAGGGATCGAGAAATTGGCCAGGTTTGATATTCAGATCGTCAGTCAAATCAAGTGAGGCGAAGCCATTGTTTGATGTGTTCTTCCTGGGCACTTGTCAGATTGCCCTAGACTTGGCATTGGACAAGCTTTCTTTCTACGCCGGTCGCCGAGACCTACGACGACAACACGAGAGCAGCCAGCAAGGATTCACGTTTCCATTCAGCCTTGGATTAAGCAAAGTTGATTCATGCTGATCAGGAAGCTGAGGGATCTTTGAAGTTGTTCAGAAGAATGGAGCAAGAGTTTGCAGTTTATGATCGGTCTCGTGTCAAGGAGTCAGCAGATCGGGGTTCTATGAGAGAGGCTGCAGAAGTCGCCGCTTCTTCAAGTTCTGGTCGGATGATTTCAGAAGAAGTACCTGGAGGTAGTCGTGCAGCAGTTGAGACTCGAGCATTAGATGAGGAGAGTTCAACTCAAGTCTCACCTGATTTGGAGTTCAAGTTGGACAGAATTTTTACTGCTCTAGAGAACATGGCATGGAAGCAGAGACAGCTACAGAAGCAAGTTGATGAAATCCAGAGACCTGCCAGAGAACCAGATCTTGAGTCGCAACAAGTTGGTCAAGTTGATGATACCAGTGGTGTCCGAACTGAAGCTATGCACGTCCCTGGAGAAGCTTCTGCTTTTGCCCCTGAACGTCGAGAATGGTCTCCTTGTCAACAAGCACAATCGTTGGTGACAAGTGGAAGTTACAACCCAGTCTTTTTCCAGACTACACCTGAGCTTCCAAAATTCTCAGGTGGTCTGCATGAAAATCCATGGGAGTTTGCGGACGATCTGGAAACGTTTGTTCTCACATCAGGACTCTCAGACCAACAGGTTCTCAATCAACTCTTACTGATGCTTGAAGGTACGAGTGGTCTTTGGTATAGATCTGTTCGTCAGTCAATTGTGGATCTGTTCGTCAGTCAATTGTGGATGTGAAAGCTTTTCGACGGCTATTTCGAGAAGAGTTTGCTGGAAGGGAACAAGTCAGGCTCATGAGAGATAAGATCCGGACTCGTTGTCAAGATGTTGGGGAGTCATTTCGACATTACGCATATGCGAAGTCTCGATGGTATTGTTTCTTGCATCCCAGGGCACCTGATCGTGACATTGTTGAGAAGATCATGGAAGGCATGGATCCAAGTCTGGAGATGTTAATGCACAATTGTCATCCCTCAACGTTGAGTGATCTGATTCGTGAAGTCGAAACTGTGGAGTTCTTGAGAGATAAGAAGAAGAGATTTGATGACAGAAGAAGAGGTAGATCTTCCTCCTCTACATCAGTAACTATTTGGATGCCTCAGTCGAGACCAAGGACTTCTCAGGGAATCCCTCCTGATGGGCCTAGTCGTGGTGATCGAACCAGAGGTACGAATGAGGATCGTTCAGGAGCTGTAACCTGTTTTCGATGTGGAACAGCAGGTCATTTTGCCCGTAATTGTCATTCATCTCCGCCACAGTCCAGTTACAGTGGAGACAGAAATCGTGTTCAGTCATCTGCATCTTCACAAGATCGTAGATATTCCCCATCTACAGTTGAATCGGTGAGATTCAAAAGGGCACTTGTCCATGATTTTCCAGATTTGAGTTAGGAGTTGTTTCTGTATGCCAGACCCTTCCTTCATCATACGGAATCAAAAGGGCACATGTCCTGTTGCGGCAAATACGTTTTTTCGGCGGTATAAAATAACTAAATGGTTATGTTCTTTCCTCAGCCGCAAGTACAAAACGTTTTTTCTATTTATCTCGGAAGAAGATTTTGTGGACAAGTGCCCTTTTGAATCTCACCGATTCAGTTAGATCAAGGACTGATGTACACTTTGAAGAGATTTCTTCCAGTGATGTGCCAGGAATGTCCCGGAATAATGGTGAAGGGGAGTTTGACACACTGTTCATTCCTGTCAAACTGCATTCCGATCAACTGGACAAGCACCGTGATGTTCTGGCATTACCAGATGCGGGAGCCTCAGTCACAGTTTTGAACACTCGTTTTGCCATGGATATGGGTCTCAAAGTTTTGCCGAGTGGAGTCACCATGAGAGCTTTTGACGGACGAGAATGTGTAGATGTTGGGGAAACAGAAGTTACCTTGGAAATTTTGGACAAAGTTTGGAGAGGGAGAATTTACGTCATGGATATCAGGGCAAGTGACTTGTTATTGGGAAGGGACTTGTTATTGGGGGGTGAAGCAATGGGGATCACAGTTGATTTGGGGACTGGAGCTTATGGAATGGGTTGTCCATTGAAAGGAAAGTTGGTCACAAGCGAGGGGAATCAGTCAGACTTGGGCAGGGTCATGCACACTTTGGAAACAGTTAAGGGATGTCAGAAAGGAATCGACTCATCCTCTAGCTATTCCACCAAGGACAGAAGCCGATCGCATCATGAAGTTGTGAAGCAAACTGCTGACGTCAAGAGATATCATCATGGAAGGATGAAAGAAAGCGTTTTCTTCAAGAAAGTCTGTTGAAATGACTTCCAAGGCCCAATCACGAGAATCCCATTTCCGACTGCCTGATGAAGACATCTCTGAAAGACCATGTTGTTGGTTCTGTTGACAGGAAGCATAAGAAAGTTCGGTTCGCTTCTGTGTTGCATACTGTCATGTCTTCGGGTTCTGTTGCTGATGGTGATATGGAAGACGACCAGCGTCACACAGACAATCATGATGGGACAAAACCAACTCTGTTTGCCATGGTCCAGATGTGGATGTTTTGCGGCCAGTTGCTGAAACTACAAAGGATCTGCGAAGAAGACAAATCCGGAGGAAGCAGTTGTTGTCTTCTAAGGACGTCCCAGTCGGGGAAGGGCCAACGTTCCGAGGTTCAATTGAGGAGTCACGACGCGCTACAAATAGTTTCCTCTCCTCCAAGAAGGCTCATCGGAGACAACTTGTCCTCCCTATACCCAGTCGACATGGAATCGAATCCTTCCCTGCCACTGATTCGAAGATGTCTTGCGACAAGAAGAATCATTCAACTTTTTTGAAGTCGGGAGATCTTGTCGTGATGAATATTACTTCTAAGTTTGATACGGTTCCTGCTGTGGCGAAGCTGACAGGTCAATGGTTTGGACCACACAGTCTTGGAAAACGTTTTATGATGGCCAACATGGATTATTTTAAACTACTGGATGAAACGAAGGCATTTGTGATGACCGCACACGTCTCCCAATTGGAAAAGTATTGTGTTGGGGAGCCGAATCGTCGAAGGGGTCATCTGAATTGGTAAAGCAATTGTCAAGATATTTTGTAAATAATGTATATAGGATGTTTTGGACTATATGTGTGGATCTGGGGGTCAGGGAACCGTGATCGAGGCTGTTTTGGACCCGGGGGGTGGGGGGTTGAGTGATTTGGAAGTTTAGGTGGAATTATTGTTAATGACAGTCATATGGAAACTCAGTTGGATGGCAAATCTGGAGGCCAAATTTCGGAAGGAGGGGAATGTGTAAGGTGCCTGAATGTTTCACCAGACGTTAATCCTGGTGAAACATTGTTTCTTTGAGGTGGAGGAGCCTCCCCCTTAGGACAGACAGGTTTTAGAGGAGCAAAGACTACAGAAACTGTTATGCCTAAGAAGGGCTACTATTATTTTATTACTATTAATTGATGAACACGCCAGCGTTGTCAGGGCTAGGCTTGAGTGCTCTGTTGTCTAATGGAATCAGTATCGACCACTGACCGGATATCTGATCATCTGTCTTCTCCGAGTTTCTCTACCTACTTGCAGAGACTCAACGTCCAGTCGACGACTCCAATTGACGATTCATCACAGGCTTTAAATAAAGCATATCATACACACACACACGCGCACGCACGCAAGCTCATACGCACGCACGCACACACCAGTTGCAAGTTCACACACAACAACTCGTTCTGTTGACATGAAGGAAGGAAGGAATTTTTACGAAATGAAACGTTTGTGGGTATTTGCATAAAATAATCAAAAGTTCTGCGATACAATTCATCTCACATCATGTTATGGTTATGCCTCAATTCTGTTCTGAAAAAAAAAACGAGAAGAAATAACGATTATAACAATGGAAGCAAGCAACAAAAACACAAACATATGAGTTAACAACAGGATGTGTGATAGGCACTAGCAACAATTAGAAAAAGAAATAGGTCGACTTGTTAGGTATCAGTGACACTTACCAACAAATCCACTGACCTTGACAGCAGCACCAGTCACCTGCCTTGCTCGATGAATGCTAGATTTGATTCTTGGATCAACATTAACTACTGTCCTTGAGCTGCGCTCCATTCGCCTCAAGATACTTTCTGTGCCCTTGTCAAGGAAGGATGATGCTCTTCTTGCACCATCAACCACACCACTTGACACCGTTGTTGCACCTGAGATGTATTGTTTGTAGATTAGTAGAAAGAAAGAAAGCCCAATTCATTTTGTGATAGAGAAGAAGATAAACAACAAAACAAAACAAGAACTTAAGCTGACGTTTATCCCTCGATGACGGATAAGCTGAATGATTATTAGCCTTGTACTGCTGTCTATACCTCGTAAGAGTGTCTTCAAATATGAAATGGAATTCTGATTTCAGTAAGTTACCTTTGATTTTCTAAAGACTGTGGATGACTATGGTGTATGCAAGTAAAGGTGAAACATGATCCTGCATCTGCAATGAAGAGGAAACCTTTAAGAAATTGTTGCACAAGTGGGAATATGCCAGACTATTAAAAAAATCAGAGATGTGTTGCCTTTGAAATATTTTTTTTTTTTGCAAAAAGATCGATGTTGCCACCATTTGAAAACAGGCGGTCAGCTTGTTGTCATTGGTGTCATAAACGAATGTCGCAGTTGGCTTACACATTGCACACACTACAAGCATGCCCATTCACAATCTTAGAAAAGTTGCCGGTATGATAAGGTTGACCAAAAGTCGTGAGTAGCATTATGATGAAGTGAGACTGCACATCGAGCAACCAAAACTGCAATATCCAAGTTTGTCCACCTTGTACCATTTTATTCGATTTTATCCATCCGCTCTGGAATTGAAGCATATTATGACAGCCAAATTCACAAAGGCCCTGCTTCACGTTCCAGAACGTAAAACTGTCGTGAACCCCTACGCAATGCACGGCAACTCAACTAAATTCTGCTCTTTGGCATTTTCTGACTTGGAAACACATACCACTTCAGGTGCTAACCTTCAAGGGCCCCATGACAGTGTCTCAGACATGCTTGGCCAACTGGGTTGGCAGTCCCTTGCCTTGCATAGAAAAGTTGCAAGCTTAGCAGGTATATTTTAGTCCCTCAATAATGTAGGGGGTTGGTCGACATTCAAGGAATTTCTTTGCCCGCTGTCGTATCTGGGTAGACACGACCATGAATTTAAGTTGACACTGGTAAATCTAATAAGGATGTAGGCTTGTTTTCCCTTGCTGGTAGGTCAACAAATGACTGGAATTTGATTCCTCCCCTGATTTTTGGTGGAGCTCATGACATCAGTGTTGTTACTTCCAATAAAAATTTGGCAGATTGGTTCACTGTAAAAAACGTTCTTTCTTATAGTAGTGTATATTAATATGTTATTCCCCGCTGTTGATTTGCGCCGGAGTGGCCTCCATGCAAATAAAATAAAATAATACGAGAACTCGGTGCTAACCTTCAAGGGTAATTCCTCTAAGTTCTCTCGCGGTCATGATGTTTCGAAGCTTTGAGAGCCTAAGCAGTCTGCTGCACTCTGTATTACATCAAAGCCTAGCACTGTTGATGGCCCTAATCGCAAAACTGCCGCAGTACTTTCTGCTTTTTCTGCAGCTCAGCCTGGCCTCACCGCTTTGTTTCTTCAATGTCTTCCACTGCTTCAGGCGCATATACACACAAACGTTGAGCCATGTGCTTATTTGAGGTGTGCAGAAGTCAATATCGCCAAGCTCTTTCCCATTTTCTTCACTCCTTTAACACCACGCTCTGCCAGCTCAGCAATGCTGAGGAGAAGTTCAGGCCTTTGGGTGTGTCCAGGAAAAGCCTCCCGGTACAAGGTCAGCACACTCCCCCACCGATGCTTTACAAGTTCACTCTCACGCATGATGATCAGCTCAGCGTCTCGTTCAAACTGCTCCAAGAAGATGAAAACGATGCGTGAATAGGGCTCTCCTAGTTGCACGTTTCTACCTGTGTGTTCAGACATATACTCTGCGACCGCTCTTAGGTGCCGCAAATCAAATTAGCCACACAGAGCGCCACTGCCAGGAGAGCACACCGTGAGTGCACAAGTAAGAATACAAAAAACCGGAGCTCTCTTCGTTCATCTTTGATCCTACCTATTTTCGTTCAAAGACCAAAATTCCTAGTTAAAATTTAGAATTTTACATTTTTTGTCTGGTCCGCAAACACACATGCACAGGTTGTTTTCCAAAACTATTTCTCTTTGGCGTATCGTTATCCCGTGATGTCCGAACGATCTGTTTGCCTATCAGTGGCATTCAACTGGCTGTGTCAAGAGCGAAGCAAGGGAACAACGATGTACAGCCACCCCTTTTCAAATAGCTTTGTTGGTATTTCTATTTTATTTTTTTATCACTCGTACTCACCAGTGATATTTGCTTTTGCTCAACGGTGCTCTCTCATGTTCTTTACTCCCTGTATGCGCATTTAATCATCGACCAATGCACCTCGTGCATTTTCAGAACGGTTCCAAGGCTCTCAAAGGGTATAACACGACAAAATACACAGTTGCCCACCCAGCCGCAGCAAAAATGTGTGATCTCAATGACAATAATTGATGACAAAATTAAAAAAAAAAAACAAAAAAAAAGTGTGTTTCTGCACTTTGAGAGTCCGAACCAAAAACCACCTCATCAGAAATCGTCAGATTTTTTGCCACTGCCAACAGCACTGCAAAAGCGTACATATGGACTTAGACGTCAGACAAGAAGGTTCCAGGGGGGATCCTGGGCTTTGACAATGGGCACCCCCTACCAGCGCCAGGAATATACAGTGCAAGAAGGGAGGTTCGTCATCATTGGGGCAGGTCTTGGCCTTTCGACCTTGGGTACCCCAACAGCAGATATCTGTGTGTGGCAGGGACTTGCGATCTCATCTCAATGCCGGCAGTGTTGGTAACAAGCTGACATGTTTAAGTGAAGATGCGAAAGAGTTCCGGATCCCTCACATGGATTTTCAACGATTATTGTGTGATTTTTTTTTTCGTTTTCATCATTGGCCAACAGTCCAACACTGGTGTGTGTATCATCAATTTTGATTCACTTTTTTTTGTCGAAAACGAAATAATGCTCCCATGTCACATTCTCTTTTGATAAGAGTTAAGGGGGGGGGGCAAGTGGTTTTAGGTGAATGAAGTTTGTGTGTGAAATTTCACCTCTGCATCTTAAGTGGTCCCAGAGTTATTCATGTTTTAGTAAAAATCATTACACGGAACTTTGCGCGACTCCTGTATTGTAATGGTATGTCTCATTAAACTTCAGTTTGCGCCAAACTCTTCCAAAAGGTGCCAAAAGTGGAGTGACAGAGCCAGTTTTTTCATTTTTGACCCAAAACTTTTGAAATGGTTCCTTGCGAGACTTGTATTTTTAGAAGTGATGCACTTGGGAAGATGAATGCCAAAAAAGTGGAAACAGATTGAAAATATCAAAATTCCGGCTCTGTCACTCCATTTCTGACAAAAAACTACATCAGTATGCAAAATTTGGCCTTTTTATCTCGTCAAATGGCTGAGATAGAGCATTCGAAAGTTTAAAAATGCAGGCGAAAAGCAATTTGTGGCAAATAAGCTTACGAAAAGGACAGAAAGGACAAAATCTTATGTTCCGCTGTTCGAAAAAAGTCTCTCATTTGAAAACGGATTGAGATATTGACCTCTGGTTTTTTGCATTTTGTTCGTCAGAAAATTCTCCATGAGAACGCAATAAAAACCAGACATGCAAAATTTGGCAAAAATTTTTCAATTTTGGGTTGCCCCCCCCCCCATTAAATGGTGTTCAAATGCACTGATCTTGGGTTTTTTTTTTGAAAACTGAAAGCTTCCTCTACAACTCTTCCACAGGTCGAAACCATGTTACAGAAAAATTCGCACAATTGTTGAAAATACGAATGTTAGCGAGGAAGCCGGAATTCTTTCGCATCTTAACAAAAACACTTTCAGTCCTCGAATGGTTTCCGAGTTTTGCAGGTAGAAGAACGTTTAGGATCATTTACACATTTGAAATAGCTCAGTTTCAGCTTTGCAACAGAAAGTTTCATGATAATCCGTCAACACTGTTCTCCGCCATTCACTGGAGGCACTGTTTGTCGTGCACACACAGACATGTGCAGTCTGGTACAGTCTGTTCTCCATGACTAAGGCGAGAGCCTCGTACACTTGTTACTCTACACTTCTTGTCAGAACTATAACAGGATCCAAAGGCTCAAACTGGGAAGTGAATTGTCAACATACCTGAAACAATCTTATCTGAGATGATCCTTGTAGTGGGAGGGGTTTCACCAGCTGTCAGTGGAGCAGTGGGCACGTCAACCCCAAATGAAGATTGCAGATCATATCTCTGTTCACTTTGTTTTACGAATTCTGTCAATCCATACAGCAGATCTTCAAATAGCTCACGGATGTAAGGCTCAGTTGTGAGTGGCAGCAGAAGGCCAACAGTGGAGGTACCAAATGAATCTGGAAATGATCATCATCCAGGGGGGAAAATAAAATAAGATGAAATAAATGCCCTCAGTTCGCTACAAAAGCAGCAAACGTTAGGATGCTGACCAGGAATGATTGGATTGCTGTTTCATAAATAAATGGTACCTTTAATGGCAAAAAGAACATTTTGCCAGGGTATTTCAGAACAACATGGACAAATTTCACTCAAAACACCGAGCGAAAAATGGCTTCCACGCCCCCATTTTGATTTTATCGGCCCCCAACCCCCCCCCCAAAATGGCCCCATTTCAAAGAGCAGGAGCGAACTTTCAAAATCGACAGTGTTTCCAAATTTTCAGAATCATTTCCCCACATTGTTAAGAACAAAAAACAACAATGCACGAAATCAATGCTCTCGGACCCCTCACTTTGGAGTTATGGACCCCGAAAACTGGCCCAGACATTAGAGGGAATATATTCGAGGGCGAATTTATAAAATCAACGTGGAGCAACCAAATTTTCAGAACAGTTCCCTTTGTGGGCCCTTAAACTCCTTAAATGGGCCAACTATTTCGAGAAAAAAAGTATTTTGCACGTATTTGACAGGATTGCCCCATTTTCGGGGATCTAAGGGCCCATAAAATCAAAATTGGGGTCGGACGGAGAGCATTTTATGCGTTTATTTTTTATTCCAATTGTGATAAGGAATCCGTTCTGTAAATTTGGTTGCTCCATAATCATTTTGAACATTCGTTAAAATTCTCTCCAATGTATGGGCCAATTTTGGGGATTTTTGGGGTGCATCACACCAAAATAGGGCCTCTAAGAGCATTCCCTACATCCTTATTTTTTGTTCTTATTTTTTGTTCTTCAACGGCATTTCTGAGATAATTGTTTTTCAATCCGAGGTCAGAGCGACAGACCTACATTGTGCCAAGAACTCAGAATGCCCTCTCAGTTCAAACCAGATTTGCACAGTCTCGCATAAAAGGGCACATCGACTTTCTGCCTAGCTTTTACCTGTTTTAGCCTACTTTAAGGTTTTCTAAGCATCAGGTTTTTCTTTCCAAAATTTGCAATGCCGAATTGTGCTGTGGTCACCTGCACAAATAACAACCGAAACTGCCAAGTCGTATCTTTTGGCCACTTTCCACGAGATTAAGCCATCAAGTCATCCGGAGAGCATGGATTGCAAAATGCAAGAGGGTGAAGTTGAATCTCGTCCACGCAACAATCTGCTCGGATCATTTCAGCCCAATGATTTTGAGCGGGACCTTTGCAACGAGCTTCTCAATCTGCCTCTAAGGAAACGACTAAAAGGCGGCGCAATTCCAAGTCTGAAAATTCCTGGCGACAACATATCAATGCCGCCGCATCGAGGAAAAGCCGCCTGGACAAACGCCGGAAAGACACCGCAGGAATGGAATTTTCGTCCTTAGCTTCCCACACCCCTGACTCTGCAGTTGCTGAATGCGCTGCGGAGGATGACAAACTTGATCATCACGAAGGCAGATCTCACGAATGCGAATTGCAAAACATGAGAGAGTAACCTGCATCACTTCGGCTGCAATAGGCGGAGGAAAAAGAAAAGAACACGAGGTTAGAAGAGCGACTGAGAAAAAGTTCAGAACACAAGAACGTTCAAAGTTCTTCCTGCCAAACAACGGAAAAGTGTTGTTCCTGTGATTCGAAAACTCAAGAAATACTGAGAACACGTTTTCCACGGTCAAGTCCGATGTCTAATGAGTGGAAAGAACAGCACTAAATGGGAGAAGGAAGATCTCACTAGGGCTTTAACATTGTGAGCAATTTCGACGAAAGCCTACTGTCACTTGTGCAGAGATTGGCACATTCCTCTCCCTTCGCTCACAACGCTTTACAGGTGGACACGAGAGATCATGTGCCCCCCGGAATTCTAACCTCAGTCCTCCAGATCATGGATGCATAAGTTCCTTCCCTTTCGGCTCAAGACAGAGTATGCGTTCTGTGATTTGATGAGATGGCTATAGACAGCAGGTTGTGCTTAGATGTTGATGAAGACCGAATTCTTGGGCCTCATACGCAAGTGCAAGTTGTCATGTTAAGAGGATTGTTTTCCGCCTGGAAACAATCTATCTTTTACAAGTTTGATCTCCAGATGACCAAGCCAGTGCTAATGACTATCATTGCGGAAGTTCATAAGATGGGATACCGAATTGCTGCTGCTGTCAGTGATCTGCGTGGAAAAAATGGTCTTCTTTGGAAGGATTGTGATTGTGAGGTCACACCAGAGAACAGCTTTTTCTCGGATTCCTCCAGCCCATTGACCCGGGTGTGGTTCTTCGCTGATGTTCCGCATATCTTAAAGGCCCGAAACCATTTCTTGGATTCAGGATACATTTTGTCATCGGGTTGTCGGATATTCAGCAAAATTGTGCGTAAACTTCTCCATAAGAACACTTCAGGGGTCAAGATAAACGAAAAGTTGACAAAGAATCATGTTCTCGTCCACGGACCCGGTCGTCAAAAGGTTAGGCTCGCTGCTGAGCTCTTGTCAAATTCAACAGCGGAAATTCGTCATTTGGTGTGGGACCATCTTCATGCAGCTCCAACGGCAATGTTTTTGGAAACCACTGATCGTTTATTCGACGTCATGAATTCGAGGGTTCTTGAGGATAATATCAAAAACGAGAGGTGTGGCTGTGGAGTGCGACTTTCAGAGCAAAACGACGCCTTGGAGAAAATGGAGACCTTGATCCTTGATTTACGAACTCCCAACAAGAAGTCACTCTTGCCGTTTCAATTCTGGCTCCGACACTCGAATTGGAAGACAAAAATACATCAGTGTGTCAATTTTTACCCCTCTAACGTAATATTATAGTCGAAATACAGCATGCGAAAGATTATAAATGAAGACGAAACTGCATTTGCAGGATATAAGCTGCAAAGCCATGAAATATAACAATAAATTTATGTTGGAAAAAAGGTGCAAGTGCCCCCTTAATTGCCTTTTTCCTCAACACTATTTGGACAGTTTGCTTGAGACACATTCATTTGGCCCAACGTTTCGATAGTCTCCTGTAATCATGCAAGATTACTGAAACTGTGCCATACGTAAAATATGCCCAAGCTGGAGGCAAAATCACCCACAGATTATCTCTCACTGTTGGGTACCACTATCTTACACTTTCGATATTTTGTTCCATTCGTGTCTGTTGGGTAGGTACCCACTTTCTTTCTTTCGAAAACGAGGGGTGTCTTTGAAGGATGCTGTGCCACTTCAGGATCATTGAATCCATCAACAGGTCACTGACCACTGACCCCAATGAAGAACTTTTAAAGTGGCTTTTGGTGAAGGCCTATCCCGAGAGAGCAGACATCTCAATGAACAACAATTGAAATTGTTGACTCTGTTTCGAAACAACCAAGTTTTTTTTTTATTGGGAGGAGCTGATTTAAGTTGATTATGGATTTATTTGGAATTTAGTCAACAAGGGATGGACTCATGGACATCATCACATGTGACCAAAAATCCCTGAAATCAGGTGGAAAAGGTATAGCCAAACACTGGGCCTGCTTGCAAAATCCTTTTTCCGCCCCACCAAACTGGTGCTACTGGTGGGAAAGTATTCGGCTTTTGGTGAAACAATGCGAGTACATCTATTGTAGATGTTGCTTGCATTGCTTCCTAATTGCATCAATCTTCATTCAGAGCTTTGTGAGTTTGGCACCGATGCGATAAGCATCACACACAACAGGCATGTGAAATTGATGATATGCATTATTGTGACATTTTTCATTCAACAATTACATTTCAGTTCAACTTACGATGATATGTAGTTCAACATTTGCTTTTGACCTTTTCCACCCCACCCCATCCCACCCTAGTGGAGTGCCACCATGTGAATCAATGACAAATGATGACAAAATCGGAATCAAATGCCATCATTGAATGAATCGCCATTGGTAAACAAACAAACAAAAAACCCACAGTGTAGGTCGTTGAGTAAAAACGGATGATGTGAAGTTGATATGAAATTTACCAAACGACAAAAATTCTGTCATTTAATTTTAAATGGTATTTTTTTCTTCTTTTTTTCTCTCTTCAGAGGCCTTTTACCTTGCCTCCATTTTGGTCGATGCAAATCATTCATCATTCAGAGGCCATTAAAATCATGCTTTATTCAGGGCATATTTTACTGAAATAGTTACTTTTAGAGGTTTTGTGAGGTTTTTTTTTTAAATCACGGGGTTTTCAGCAGTTCCGATACTTTTGAAAAGACAGACAGACTTGTGTGGCCGGTCGGGTTATCCTGTGGATGGGACTTGCGAGAAGTAGATTTCGTCTAAGAGGAATCACACTTCACACTGCGAATGTTAACACCGAGCTCCAGGTCTAGGTCCAGACAGACGGATGTCTGGCAGATTACATAAACAAAGAAGCCACTTTATCAGTGTCTCACCCGCATATTCTGATCGGTCGTCCTGCGGGTTGGCTATGTTGTAAAACTGGCAGTGTCGGCAGCTAGGACGCAGGCCTTGGTGCCTTGTGCAGTGGGTCCTGCAGCGATGGCACATGGGAGGCACCTCGACGGACGGGAACCCACTGACTGGTAACCTGGAGCAGTGGGAGTTGGAGCAGCAACTCTCACTCAGGTGATATCTGCCATCGAGGACCATGGTCCATGGCTGAAGCCACGAGTACAAACATTTAATTAACGAGGTCCAAAAGCAACACCAGCCGAAGGACTACCTGTCTGTCTCGTCTGTCTGCCTAAAAGGCGCAGTGACAGTGATGATGGATGATGATGACAAAACTGAAAGGCCGTATTTTCCGGTTTCAGTGTCTGGAAACATTTGGTAAGGTATCATGTTGTCAATTTCTGCAAAAATGCATTGGGAAATAACAAGAAAAAATGCTTAAAACACAGAAGGACAACGAAGAAACTCAGATTCTTGTTGCTTCTGAAAAATTTGCTCCTGTAAAACAACACAACTCCAAAACCAGTTGCATTTGAGCTTTTTTAGTTTTTATCATTCTTTATCATTTTGGGCAATGCAATTTTAATGCAATTCAAACGCATCACTAAAACTAACTGATGAATGAACTCATCACACACACACTCACCCACCATGATCAATGGTTGTATCTGGAAACATGTAAACATCACCATCAGCACGTAAAGATGGTGATTCACCAGGCAGCAAAGGATAACTCCAAGATCCAACTTGTAAGAAAGCAGGAGCACGAGGAGCTACAGAGGCACCTTCAATGGGAATATCTGAAAACAAAAACAAAAGCAAACATTAACAAAAATAGGTAAAGTAGAAACAAAAATAAAAATAAAAAATAAACAACAAATTAAGATTGCCACCAACCATGGCATAAACCCAGCCCAACCCAACTCTAAACCTATGAGGGTTGGGTTCCTCTCCTCTTTTGATGGAATGGCACATGACACATGACAAGTTTCATTGGCTTATGTTGTGTGGAGACATTACCACATCAGCATTAATTAGCCCACTGTCAATGTGGAGATTTGCCTCTATTCATTCTTGACTGCTCAAACAAGCTTTTCTACATGTCAGCTCTTCCTCTGTAGCACAAGTTTCACAGTTTGTAGATGGCCAATGAGCCAAATGACTATTGCTAGATATAGGAGTGCTGAATTTGGACATGTGTCCCAATGACTGTGAAGAGTTATCTAAGTGCATATTGGAAGACATCAAGATTCATTGATACTCGGTGGAGGTTTCTCGTATATTTCTTCCAGATTGGAATTGTCTTCTGCATCACCCGGGCCCGGGAGGAGCTTCTCGTCCAAAACATCACATCAGGGACAACAGAAGTCTACGAAGTTGTCACATCATAGGAATCACGACATCTTGAGGTTAGCACCAAGAGTTCCCACTCAGTCACTGACACTTTACACATGGCGACCGTGACTATTCATCATGGCTGAAG
>JASGXE010008238.1:0-17900 GCA_030068105.1 Sinentomon sp. SZTP_YWyxl
TTGTAAACGTCTCGTCCTTGTGCAAGAGTGCACGCACTTCTGCATCACCCTGTTGTATGTGGCAGTTTAGGC
This sequence comes from Sinentomon sp. SZTP_YWyxl, assembly GCA_030068105.1. Classification (NCBI taxonomy): domain Eukaryota; kingdom Metazoa; phylum Arthropoda; class Protura; order Sinentomata; family Sinentomidae; genus Sinentomon; species Sinentomon sp. SZTP_YWyxl. Next base: position 73 of record JASGXE010008238.1, read on the forward strand.
TGTTTGTCAGCGTTCATTTGAAAGGTCAATAAAATCAGAAAAAATCAGGTAAAATTCAATAAAAACAAATAAAATTATCACGCATTGTGCAAAATACACAAGAATACAACAAAAAGTTGGTCAAAAAGTTGGCTCACGCCAGCGCTGCCATTATCAGCATATGAAATAAAAATAAACGCATTTTGCAAAAATTCAGCGTCGTCGGCCTTTATAAGCCGCCGACGAGCTCATCTCAATTCCTTCTCTCGGATCATATTCAATCGCTTGTCACAAGTCTAGTCATGTCTGTCTGTGCCAAATTTCTGTACCTGATCCACTGTTTTTATTCTGTTCGCCATCATCATTGTGATCGTCATTCATTCCGTTTTTATTGATTGTTCAGTGAATTCATCTCCTGTTTAGGAGGTAAGTGTTTGTGTTCCAAGTTCGAGAATTAGTTTTTCAGGGCCGAGTCTGTGAGAAACTCCGTATTACCTTGCTGAAAACCTTGCTGAAAACCAACTGCGAAAAACCCGGTGCGTTGCGAAAAATCCACTTTGAAAAACTGAAAACCCGATGAGACAAGGAAAGATTATCGACAAAATATCATTGTGAAGGTGCCTGCAGGTTGTGAGAGCTCGCTTTGAAACTAGTTGGGAAAGTTTATTTTGGAAAAGAAAATCTGCGCTGGAAATCGATCTTTGATTCTTTTTGAAAGGAAGAAACTCTGTCCGGAAAATATGTGTGACAAGTGTGTTCTGTGAGAAACCTCTGTGGTAAAACATCGGTGTGGAAAATTCCTATAGAAAATGGTTTTTGGAACCTTTTGAAAAAATCTGTGGAAATGGTTGAAGAAAATAACCCCTTTCAGACGCTGTCGTGAAGAGTCAGCAATTCCTTCATTCATTGCTCACTCTTCACTGACATATACAAGCGTCATGACATTGTTTTGGTGGGACTATAATCTAATAGAAGTGTAAGCATTGCCTTCCACTTCTCTTTTCCACCAGCTCTGGTCATTGGGCAAACTCCGTACATCGGGCAATTACTTGGGACAGCGGCATGAGCCAAACATATCCTTGTCCGAGTTGGAATCATCACCTTGTCACGGGTGATGCATGAAATCTGCAATCACTTTTAATCCTGGCCCGAGGACTCATTCGCACATTGATGACGTATGGCCTGCATGCACGTGTGGCGGAAAGTCAACGAAATCTACGCCTGCAAAAGATAAGTACCTATACGTTTCAGTTCCGATACTGCTTTGTTGTGGATCAACACCCGACTGATGTTTATTGACCGATGTGGAAAGACCAGCTCAGTTGCCTGTTGCGAATTCCCAGGCGCTCATATTTCTCGTCTGAAAAATGCTTTTCTTGTCATTTGTTCCTTTTAAAAGTTGTTTTCTCTTGTAGTTTCCTCTAAGTGAAATCCGAGAGAAGTTTCTGAAATGCTGTGAAAATTAAAACACGAGATTGAAAAACTTTTTACTCGGGCATTCTCATTGTTGAACTTGACTGCCGGACAGTTGTGCCTGTGATGATTTGACAGACCAGTGGGGAGTGATGAATCAAGGGCGAAAGAAAACTGTTCTATGTTTTGTTATTCCTCCATCAGTTGTGAAAGTGTCGGTCTTGAATGTCATGAGTTTTCTCCGCTCATGATTAAAATGATAGACCGGTCGGGAGTGATGAATCCAGGGTGAAAGAAAACTGTTCAACGTTTGTTATTCCTCCATCGGTTGTGGAAGTCTCGACCTTGACTGACGTACAGTTGTGCCCGTGATGATTAAAGTGACAGACCAGTGGGGAGTGATGAATCTTATATGCAAGAAAGCTGTTCTATGTTTTGTCATTCCTCCATCAGTCGTGAAAGTGTCGTCTTGAATGTCGCACGTTTGTACCGCTAATTATTAAAATGACAGACCGGCAGGTAGTGATGAATCCAGGACGAAAGAAAACTGTTCTATATTTTATTGTTCCCCATGAGTTGTGAAAGGCAGCGGTTTTACTACATTTTACTACATTTTAATCATGAAATTGTCAGGGAAAGCTATAATAGTCCCCAACGTGAGAGAAGGAAATTTATGAAAACTATACATGTAAGTTAACAATGCATGGTGTGTAATAGATGGGCACTTTGTATACACACATGTGAGGCATGTGAAAAATTTATTCCCAGTGCAATCGACTCAACCACATCATTTTTATAACCTGAAAGATACCATCAGAATTTTTCGGGTGCGATTTGATGGATCATTCTGCATTGCAATTTAGTCTACATTTATAAATAAATAATAAATTGTCTGTTATGCGGTTAAAAACTGGGTGTCTGATATGAAAGGAAGAGTGTTTTTCTGGAATCTAAGCATGATTCCAGAAAAGGAAAAAAATTCCAGAGAACAAAATAAAGGTTGAAATAGTGTTTCCCTGGGTATTTTTTCAGACAACTGTTTTTGTGTGCACAGACAGCTTTTCCAATATCGAATCTTAATAACGATATCAAAACTTAAAGAAATCAAACTTTGCATCTTTCTTTGATTCAACAGAATATTTTTATTGGTTCTCGTTTATTGTCGATAACGGACTACACATGCCACTCTGCAACGTTTTCTGTATTTTATGTTCACTAAACCTACATATGAAGGTTATTTTGAAAGCTTCTATGTGCAACACCACGGTTTTTGCGTTTCATATCCAACACCTAGGCACATTTTATTCTGAATTCATTTTTTCCAAAAACAATAAGAAAATGGAATTCCCTTGACGCTCCATCTCGGTTGTTTCCAAAGCACTCCTGAGGCACTTCCTCCAAAAATGAGACATTTTGGATTTCTCTCCCCATTCATTTAAATTCCGGGCATCACTGAAACTGGAGCGTTTTCTCATGCGTTTCATGCATTATTTAACTGTTGCCATTTGTTTTTACTTTGTGAACTTTTTGTTTTGTTTTGTTTTTACTCTATTTGACGATGCTGTTTTTAAACGGATGTTTAGGTACTTTGGAGCGTGTGCTCCCTGCCCCCAAAGTTCGTCGGGGCAGTATTGTAAAATTAAATTAAATTAAATTAAAAAAATTGAATGAAAATTAAACACCCTGCATATTGCTCCCACAGAAAAAAACTGGAGAAGGGGGCGATGCTGATCTTACTAAATAAGCAACTCCAACTCCGGCAGATGCAATACGAGGACAGAATTAAATCACTTTCATCGTTTTAACCCTAAAAAGTAATCTATATTTATGAATGGTGAGATTCGTTTTGTGGTCAGTTTAGCTTTAGTCCCTAGCTCTGACGCAAGGCTGACTGAAATACCAATTTCCAGAAGGATTGCTTGCTTGAATGAAGTGGCAGTCCAGTGGTGTGGCTTTATTTCACCAAAACTCTTTCGATTCACATGATCTATAGGGAAAAGCGAGTTGAGAAGGGCAGTGAGAAATTTTGGCCATCATATTATTAACTATGAGGGTGTGCGCACATTTTCTGGATATGAGTTATTTCCGTTTAACAGACTCTATGAGCAAAATATAATTTTTGTTTTTTTTAATTCGACTAACTGCATTTTATTTGCACTTTATAATTTTTTCCCTTCCAACAAACAATAACAGAAGAACATTAATTTTTTCAAGCAAAGTGAAATAAAAAAAAAATGGAAATGGGCAACTCACCGCATGCAGTAGCAGGAGAAGGAGCAGGAAGAGTTGTAGATGAATGCAGTCAGCAAAGCAGGAAGTCTCATGTAGAACATGTGAAGAATTTGTAAGAAAATATAATGCAACGAATTATAGATGTTTCGGCTTATGAATACGAAACTTTGGTGGTCAAAATTTTTTTATTGTGTCTGACACCCAAAAACTGATTAGCTTAAACATGCTTTTTGAAGTGATATTTCTGAAAATTTCCTTTTATAATTCGATCCCAGGTAGTCCCACAGACAAACAAACGGAATAACAAATCTGGCATGCAAAAGTTGAAGGAATGGGTCACAATGCCACCGTGAAGTTGAAGTCTGCGCTCTATTCATTTTCTCATCAAAGGTAGACGCAAGCCAATTTCCAGAAGCAAACTGAAGTCACATGCATATGAGCTTGTAATCATTCTGGCCGCTGTCCTCAGCACCATTTCGAAACTGGAAATGTCGCCTTGACAAGCTGGGTCCCCATCGGCTCAAATATATTTCATTATGGGCAGCACAAGGGACATATAAACTTTGAATTCAGCTTTCTTGGATGAAGCATAGCGCATCAACACAAAGTTAATTTTGTCATTTCTGCTGGATGCTGTGAGCGATATGATTGCGCCAGGAAAGGTAATCAGTAGAAGGAGACTTATCCTCGTATTTGAATTTTTTCACGCTCTCAAATTGTATGATCATCCAATATTTCTTCAGAAAAAAGAGAGCTGTGTTTTGAGTTACGTGATCGTCAACTCCGTGGACATTGTCTGTCTGTCTGACAGAAACCATCAGGCTGAAAAAGAATATATGTTCCAATCGATGTTTCTTCTGCAGTCCATCAATTTAGGCTACTTGTGGTTCCCAATTCTTCTCCAGCAGTTGTTCTCCGACTTCACCTTCGATATCATCTCTCGCCTTGTCTAGCGCAAGTTCCTCCCAGCTCATACGAGCAACCGAAATGCAGCCATGCTGGGATTCAGTAAACTTATCAATTCAAATTTCCAGACAATTGAGGCTCTTATCTTTATCCAAGCTTAAAAGCAAAAAACAATCCGGTCTTTATGGTTTGTCATGACATATCTTTTGAATTGTCCCATTCTGTGGGATTGCGAGCACCTCGAAATTCCCGTCAGAGTGGAAAATTGCCAAAACAATCCCGGTTCTTGAGATGGGCCTCAGTAAGCATTTGCCATCTTCCTACCGCCCCATTTCCCTTTTAGACCCATTTTGTGTAATGAGTTTGCTGGATTAATACATGTTGCTTTTTTGCTGGATTACTTGCAGTTCTGATACGAGAAAACAGGGAATCTGTCTGGACATGTTTTATAATGAACAACTCTCTTTCTCTCCCCCTCTCTCTCCCAGGTGGAAATGCACAGTGGCCCCTCCTTAATCGACATCATGATAGACTAAGTCTCTTTCGGCTGCTACTGTAGGGCAACAGAATAGCACTTCAGTCGTTTGTTGGGGACACCAATCGAGTGCGACAAAATCGGAGCCAGCAATAATTGGCACGTAAATTGGGGAGGTTACGAATTTCGCGCTGTACAGGGTTTCCAAAAAGTCGCTTGACAACCCCTGCTATTTGCTAGTTTTCAATCTTCTCTTGTGGGGCTGTTCTATAGAGATTTCAGGTTCAGATTGGGCAGGCTGCTGCTGGTGGTGTTATCCATTCGAATTGGAACAAACTCCACTCCTATTGCTTCCAGAGTTGCTTCAAAACAGCAATGCACTTTTATGGGGTTGTCAAGTGACTTTTGGGAAACTCTGTATAGTGAAAAGGTTCTATCGGATTTCAAATGGGTAAATGTGTCTGAATAGAAAGAGGGCAAAATCACGTCTCTTGACACAAGGACACATACAATTCCAAAGAGATCGTAAATCTGGGCGCAATAGCCGAAAGATGCATAGGAAAAGACTTTAATATGCCACGCTTGTAGGGAATAAACATTGGTTGGATGCCATGCGCTTTTCATTCGGTGAACCTGGTATCGAGCATCAAACTTATATCCAAAGGAGCAAAACATGCGCAACAGGAAAATCGTTGTCTGATTGTATTTCAATGTTTTTGTGCGATTCAAAATTTTTTTGCTTATTTTGTGCTCGATTAAGCCTGTTATCATGCATTCAAGTGCTTGCTTGGTCCAAATACAACATTTTGACAATGCTGTTGCTTCACATTCCGGCTTGATTAAATTGTTTGATGGCAAGGTAAAATGAGCACAAAGAGCATGAGCTCTTTGTGCTTTTGTTTTCGGAACACTGGCCAAACCCGCATCGAAATCTGATGAAGAATTTTCCTCTTTTTCCACATGTTGCCTTTCCCATGTGATTGAGCGCTTATCAGACAACAGTTATGTGCTTTCGGAGAGAAAAACGTGTTTCCTCTCGAATCTTCAGAGTTCAACATATTCAAAATCCGATGGAAACTTTGCGAAAAACAATGAAAAACAATTTCGAAAAGTCATAGAAACTGTATTTCAACCCTTGGTTTCTCTGTTGTGCCATTCATTCTCTGTTGTGCCATTCATTCTCTGTTGTGCCATTCATTCTCTGTTGTGCCATTCATTCTCTGTTGTGCCATTCATCCTCTGTTGTGCCATTCATTCTCTGCTGTGCCATTCATTCTCTGTTGTGCCATTCATTCTCTGTTGTGCCATTCATTCTCTGTTGTGCCATTCATTCTCTGTTGTGCCATTCATTCTCTGTTGTGCCATTCATTCTCTGCTGTGCCATTCATTCTCTGCTGTGCCATTCATTCTCTGTTGTGCCATTCATTATCTGTTGTGCCATTCATTATCTGTTGTGCCATTCATTCTCTGTTGTGCCATTCATTCTCTGTTGTGCCATTCATTCTCTGTCGTGCCATTCATTCTCTGTTGTGCCATTCATTCTCTGTTGTGCCATTCACGAGAGACACCATTAATTTGCCACTACATACAAACCATTTTTGCAGTGCTTCACAAACCATTGCTTGTAAAATGGTTTGCAAACCAACATTGCTTTTCAAAGTTCACAGCCGTTGTCTCCTTTATTGTCCCTCAATTCTTCCTTCACGCTGATAGACCACATCATCATCATCATCATCATCAATCATCAACCGCCATCTGAGCTGACAGCCATACGGCCGGTGGCTCGGCGAGGAGGGCCACCCTGGCTGACAGCCATTGCCTCAACCATTACCTCAACCTGTCGGCCATTGCCCGACTCTCAACATAATAACATTACAGAACACTCACAACTTGTGACACACGCAAAACTTGTGACACACTCTCTGACCCACTGTGGAGTACAAATGCAGAAAACTATGCTAATATCTATCTCATCTATCTAACTATCTATACGTATCTAATTTTTTTTAGCATGCAGACGTACACAAGAGGGTTTTAAACGTTCAGGAAAAGTCAAAACTGCATACGAGCCTGAAATGGACTAGGAAATAAAACCTGAAACGACACAAAAATAAAACAAAATTAAACCTGAAATGAAGAATAAAATAAGATCTGAAACGAAAAGAAGATAAAATCTGAAAAAAGCAGAGTGGTTAAACTTCGAGTATACAGAGCAGTCAACGTTTCATAATGCATGAAAATTGTTACGGAAAGCAGGCAAATTAAGTGAAACGTAAAAGTAAACGAAGGAAATGAAATCCAGGAAATTTGTTAAATCAAGGAATCCGCTTGAAGTGACAAAATGGAAGCAATAAAAAATGCCTTAACACGAATACAGGTTCTTTTGAAACCAGGCCTTGGATGCTGCTTTACCGGAATGGTATTAGTCACTCATTACAGTTACTCATTTTTTTCAGTCACTCATTTTTTAAGTCCCGAGGCAGGGCATTCCAGTCACGGATAGTGCGAGGAATAAAAGAATAGTGGCATACATCTTTGTTACAGCTTATTTGCTGGATTTTCATTCTATGGTCCCATCGAGAAGCATAATTTGGAGGTTGTATAGAAGATTTCAAGTCAGTTAGGAGAGAACATGAACTAGAATAGATGTGAGAGAGCAAGGAAAGCCTCGAGCATTTGCGTCTTCCAGCAAGAGAACACCATCCTAGGTCTTTGATCACATAGCGGAGGGGCTATCAAATCTGGCAAATCGATTAGTTACAAATCTCGCCGCTTTCCTCTCCCCTATATAGGATCGACTCTTTTCTTTCGTTTTGCGTTTGCCAGATATTTGAAAAGCGTGCATAAAATTGGTACATATTAATATACGAATACGAATTACCTTCGTGTGTTCAGCCTTTTGCGAACATATACTGAAATGACGACACATCATTGGATGTTACATTGTTGTTGCTGGGCTGGAAAAAAGGACACCAACCAAAGTCAAAGCCAAAGCCAAAGCCAAACCAACTGTACGGAGTCGGTTACTTGAGCGCTCCGTGTCTGTTTCAGTTGTTTCAGTTTTCGTGACTGAAACCTCAAAAAGCAAAAAAAAAAAAAAAAAAGACAACGCACAAAGCACGCAAATCATAATGGCTGACAGTGCCTAATCCAAATTGATTTGACGTCAATACAGCCAGCGCCTGATGCAATGTAGTTATACGTATTGTCTGCGTTTCCATAATATCATATTGAAATAGGCTTTATCGCATTGCCGCATGCCTGTGCCATTAACAAGCAATGTAATACGGCCGATTCCCTCTGATGTGGCTAGGCGATAACATCAATAGCTACGCCGATTTTTCCCATTTTAAAATGTAAGTATAGACGTCGCATTGATTTATTTGTCCATTTTACTGTTTAAATAAATTGCAATGGTACAGCACGTTGCAAAAACCTGTTACATATACAGGGGGAATGAGAGATGATGTCTCCGCCTTCTTTGCGGAGACATAATCTGTACCAAGTATTTTGCAAATGGAAATTTTCCATTTGCAAAATACTTGGTACACATGTGGAGACGTGATGGAAGAAGGCGATTTCCTTTTGCAAAATACTTGTAACACATATTGGTTTAGATGGGACAGACAGCATAATGATTCTTGGTTGGTTTATTGTCCCATCTAAGCCAAATGTGTCACAAGTATTTTGCAAAAGGAAATCACCTTCTGTCATTACGTCTCCATATGCGTAACAAGTATTCTGCAAACGGAAATCATCACCTGCCATTCGCCCTGTCTATCTCACAGGTTTTTTGCAACGTCCTGTACATGGTGCAGGAAGAGCACTTCATTTCTTAAAAAGGTGCTCGTAAACCTCAGAGAAAACATCGCGGTTCGAAAGATTGACATAATTTTGGGGCACGATACGTATTACAGAGGTTGTTAAAGATGCAGAATAAAAGTAAGTATTTTTCGTTTTTTACCCAATTATTTCACGAAACTGGCAACAACCGAGATTTGACTCCTGTTTGTGGCTTTAATGTATATCGTAAGCGGCAAAAGTCCCTATCTGCATGACAGGACACCGGCCGCCGGAATTCATCTGCGTTTTTTTATCGTTGAGAACGGGTACAGGGTGTTTAATTTTCATGCAATACTGAAATGTTTTTGCCCTTGCCTTGAAAGTCATCGCAGAATGACGCAGATCCGGCAGATCATGTTCGAATTGCCCCACATCAGTCCACAAGGCATAGCGTTGCAGATTGCGTGCCATCCATGTTAAATTTTCCAATCAATTTTGGGGTGTTGCGCCGCAGACGTTGCGAATGGCAGCTTCAACATTAACGAGTAGCTTCTGCGGTCTGGCGCTGTCGCAAACGTTTGTCTTTATCATAACCACCTTCCGGGTTTTATTCATGTCTGAAGTTGATTTTGGAAAATGCATTTTCTGGGAAGGTGGTCGCCTTTTGACAGTGATGCGATTCGTTAGATGCGATATTCATTCGAATATTGCATTTTAGCCAGACCATGCCAGCGCAAACAAGCTCTCAATGACATGAAATTCCAGACGAAATAAAGTTCTCCGAGGCGACCATTCATTCAACTGTCGGCGCCTCTTGCATTGCATGGGGCGCTGATTCGTGATATTCACGCGGCGTCAAAGTTGCAAAGACTACTTTAGGCACACCAAGTACATAGCGCTGGCGCTTTTTATTGAAAAAAGAGAGTTCGTGAACTTTATTTGGCTGATATGGACCAAGCGTCGCACGCTTCAAGTTGACAGCAAATTTGAGAATTTTGAGCTCGGCTCACAGCACGGGGATTATGTCAATATTTATGACTCACGGCAATGATAACATGCATGAACTTTACTGGCATTCAGATAGACAATTACGCATCTTACAGTATTCTATCTATAGGCCATTCCTATTTATCAGAACTCATTTAGACTATTCTTTTTTCAGTTTGAAGGAACTGATAAGGTAGAGACGCCATATAGGCCTAGATACATACATTAAGCGCGCAGAACGTTTTAAAGAAATAATTTGTAAAATTTCTCATGTGAATATGATGTTTCAACATTTGCTGCAAATACTTGCGCAGGCTTTCTTGCATCTCACTCGCCGGGACAATGAAACAACTCGGTTGCAACCACTAGAAGTTCCTTATAAACTGCTGGTCTCAAACACGAGATGCAAGGCTTATTATCCTATGGAATCATAATGAAGTGATGTTGAATTGATTTATGTTCGTACATTGAGTTACTATCGACCACTTCTGGTATCTTGTCTCAAGGCGTTTTCATGCCTTCTTGTGGCTCTCTCCAAGGAACGATAGTCTGGAAACGGTATACATATATTGGGCTTTTATTTCCCACAAATGACTGCTTCGGTGTTGATTTTCGTCTATGGATTAAGTTCGCACTTATCCATTTAATCGGTAAACATGCATGAAATAAGCGAAGGGTAAAATGAAATCCCCATGAACCACTTTTCATTGATGCAATCGCAACATCTTTGTATGATGTGATCTGTTTGTAAATAGCGGTTTTGTCTTCTGTTATACATAATGCCAGTTGTTAATATCATTAACAATTACTCCAATAAATTATACAGTACCTCTATGTGCGAGTTTTTGTTCCCCGCATATCCGAATGTGACTTCCTAACTCCTGACGTCGTATTCTGATTTCTTTCGTAAGAAAAGCTCCCATGACCCAAAGGAGGTGCATTGACCATTCCAGGTGCAATAAGGTTTTTTGCAATTTTTTTGCAATTTTTTCTCCACAAAAAAAGGCCTGAATATCCACATTAGAAAGGCCCTGGCGTGTGTCACAAGACTCTTTTCATTCTAAAAACGCCCAGCTCCCGAGTCCAAGTGCGAACGGCCATCGACCAAAATTGAAGGCCCAAACGAATTGAAGTCCGAATCGGGGCCCTATACGAAAACATTGGTGCCGCCGCTGGGGCTGAGCGGAATTCGAAATTTGAAGTCAGGTCGGAATCGGGTCGGAACTTCGTAAGGTCGGAACGGAATCGGAACTTTTCGGAATCGGAACAACATTGGGAATCGGAACTGCGATCGGAATCGAAATGTTTGTCGGAATCAGAATCTCGATTGACTTTTTCTGCGTTTTTTGGCGCTGTGATGATGTCGAAAGGTCCTTCTTGCAGGCACCACCTACGGCTTCTCATCTTTCTGAAAATGGAGATCTTGGAAAAAATCCGCTTTTTTTGAACAATTCCAACACACTTCGAATACGATGAAAAACACCAACTTAACATCTCTGAAAGTTTCGGCACAATTCCGATTTTTCGGAATTCCGAAATTTTCGCAAAATTCCGAGTTTTTCGGAATTCAGAATTTTCGGAATTTTGAGAAGTTCCGGAATTTTGAGAAGATTCCGAGTTCCGAATTCCGAACCCGGTGTTTCGACTCATCTCTAGCCGCCGCATGTGAATTACTTTCATGCCAACCATTCTGTCATTCGACGCGGTACGGGGATAACTTGCAATGGCCACAGGAAACAGCAGGAACAAGCTTTAATATACACAGCCCATATTTTGAAAAAATGTGTTGAAAGGTTGTCCCTGATGCATGCAAGGAAGCGTTTTGAATATGGCTCGTTCACCAAAGATGCCTCGATTGCAACGCACGTTTTGGTGTGGAAAACTTCGTTGCCAGAATTTTCAAAAAATAAAACATGAAATGCTCACATTTTGTGTGATGCATTTGGAAGTTGGCTGTGTTGAAAGTCAATATGTCGTTTATTGACGACGGAACTGTTTATAAAAGCGGAATATCGTGTGGCCTTTGATGGTTCACTCATTCAAACTCGATGTTCTGAGTGCTATTATTTTTACTCTACAAAATATCTACAACAACAAGGAATTGGTTGACGTTTAGGATAAAGAAGATAAAAAAGGACAAAAAAGATGACAAATCACAAAAAGAGAAATCCGGCGTCAAGAACAAGGCCGTTGAGAACAAAACGAGGCGAAAACAAAAGAAAACATCGAAAACATGAACAAAAACTAAATTGTTGCGAATGCAACAAGATCTCTATGGGAACCGGTGTGATTAAATTCGAATCGCGTCGACTAGCGACACTCAAAATAACAGGCGATATCCAGCAGGCAAAAAAGGCTGAGGTAAAAGGCTTTTGGTTCTTTTTGCGACCGGCAAGGGGAACGTTGAAGCTTAAAGCCTATGTCAGTCTGCCTTTGAATCTAACCAGAAATTAATCAGAAATTACGTAAACTTAATTTTTCTGCTCTGGACCAGTCGATGCGTATTGCATTGGGTGGGCTTGTGTCTTTACCCCCATATCCTCCATTTTTTGCCGATTTTTCATGCTGATATTTTTGTAGAGGATTATTGTTTTATCGAGACTGCTTTTCTTACATGATTGTTGTTTAGGCGAACTTAGAGAAGAGAACTGTCATGTTTTTGTGGGGTTTCAGAAGTTTTCACTTCCTTAAACCTGGAACAACGGCAATCAAAAATACAGTCCAATAGGACTCGTGGATGTGGAGGCAACTGCGTGACGGGCATTTTTCGGGAATATCCATCACCATATTTGGCGAAACCCGATTTGGGTGCTCTTGGCCCAATCCCCCGACTGGATGGTGCCCATTGAGACAAGCTGCACGAAACATAATGTTCCTAGTGGATACCTACACCACCGAATTTAACGAAGGTTTCTTTTCAATATGTTTACGTATAGACTTCCAGTTCATTGAGGCAACCCCAATTTTGCCAGTATAGGTTTGTCATGGTAGATCAATTATTCAAGATTGATGATACAAATATGCGCTGAGTGTAAAAAAATGTCACATTTGCGAATAGATATGTATATGTTTCTATTTTCAGGCCTAAGATGACAAGATGAGATATAAAACTGACACTGGAGTTTTGAACACACTCGAACTTTCAGATATCGGTGTGGTTGTTGCCATTGTGTCTCTGGTCTTCATCGTTGCGACGCCTTCAAAGGGTTAGTAAATTTATTATCCACATCCAGTCAACACAGTCAAACCTCTCGAAATGTGCATGATTTACGTTTACCATTGGAAAAACGCATCTTTGGTCTGCTGATGCTGGTTTCAATTATTTAAAAAAAAAAAGAAAAACAAAAATGGAAACCATATTCTCCGACCGCGACATGCCCCATTTGTGTCATTAGTAGCATAGAGACCAACATGTTAAAAATATGTTAAAAAAGATCTCAAAATCAATTAAACAGCATCATTTGTTGCTCGTATATACACATGTTTTAGAAACTTTCTAACATTGACCTGTTAACATAACACTGACAGGACATCTGCGTACGTTTTGCCTGCAGCCGAGCGGAAAAAAAGTTTTTTTATTTGGCATTGGATATATGGATAAAAAGTTTTCTTTTCTGATCATGCCTGTCGAGAATAGACTACTCATCTCTGTTTATCAGAGGCTTTTTATCAGAGGCTGTTTATCAGAGGATTTTTATCAGAGGCTGTTTATCAGAAGCTGTTTATCAGAGGATTTTTATCAGAGGCTGTTTATCAGAGGATTTTTATCAGAGGCTGTTTATCAGAAGCTGTTTATCAGAGGCTGTTTATCAGAAGCTTTTTATCAGAGGCTGTTTATCAGAGGATTTTTATCAGAGGCTGTTTATCAGAGGCTGTTTATCAGAGGCTTTTTATCAGAGGCTGTTTATCAGAGGCTTTTTATCAGAGGCTGTTTATCAGAGGCTTTTTATCAGAGGCTGTTTATCAGAGGCTTTTTATCAGAGGCTGTTTATTAGAGGCTTTTTATCAGAGGCTGTTTATCAGAAGCTGTTTATCAGAGGCTGTTTATCAGAGGATTTTTATCAGAGGCTGTATATCATGTTTTTTTTAATTTTTCACAAGTCGCGAAGATTCGCATGCATCTTTTTATGTTTCTCACATTGTTTCTTGCGTCTTTGCCATTTTTGAAAATAAAGAATACCTATCATTTTCCTGCTTGATGCTCATTTACTTTAATTGTTCGTGCATTTTCAACGAAAAATTTAAATTGTGTGCTTCAAGCTGCACTGAATAAGATCTAAAACTATGATCAAATTATTACCCAAAAAGACATGTGATGCTTGCGGACTGCGCTTGTCGCCGGTCGTCCGCCTCTCATTGGAAAAAATTTTCACCTGCCAAGCACCCATACAAGGCCAATTAGAGCAAAACGAGTCCTCAGAATATCGGTTCTAAGATAATGATAAGATCGATACTTGCAAATTGAAAGTTCCTTAAGATCGTAATCCAGTCTAATCAAGGGGCGGATGCTCCCTTAGGCGCGTTTTTGCGAATACCACCTCTTCTGAAACTCCATTTCTCTTTCCGCAGACATGCGAGATGCCACCAGTTCCGGCTCTACTGATTAAGTTAACATTATTTATGTGACAAGGGAAGGGTGTGAACTCTCTCCAAGAGGTACCTACATCTTAACCCTTCGACGGGGGATACGGCATTATTCGCAGCTTTTTATCACCCGAGAGAGAGTTCATTTTAAGATTCAAGTCACCCCTGATGATACTATATTCGTACACAAATAGATTTGCTGCGTGTATTCATGATGATGAAGCGCTTTTGAAATTGCTACTATATGGAAGAGCCTGCGCTAGTTGGGTTGGTCTCGCATATAAGAACGCTAATATTTCCATATCTCAATTGCGAAAATTGTTATTCTCGCCCGCGAAAACCGTGTTCCGCTGCTGTTTTTAATCTTAAAATGTTATTTCCCGGATTAGGGCAACATCCTTCACGAAGCGAGCATGCATTCCGGGCCCATCTTATATTACAGCCTATTTACATAGAAAATTATGCACCATTTTACTCGAATAAACTTGAGGCAGTCTTACACTTTATGTTTTATACATTTGTTACTTTGTGCATGCGTGTCCATGTCTATGTTTATGTCCATATGTCGATGCATATACCTATTATATGGACATATTGGACGCTAAAAACAGCCGTGAAAAGTTTTTGCGGCTGTATGTTTAAATTTCCCCGGATATTGTCGATTGGGCAGTTAGGTGCACGAGGATTTTACCGAGCCAAACGAAGCAATGAGCAAAGAAGCGTAATGTTGGGAAGATTGGAATTCCCTGGAATAGATGTATCTACAGTTATGGAATAAAATATACCATTGATGTAAAAACCATAATGTGTTTCAACGCCTTTCTGTGCATGTAAGCATAGTCTATACTCGCACAAGAGAATGGAGAATGCTGTAAGCTCATTTTTCCGTCTTAATTTTAATAATACTAAAACATCTTAATGGAATTTTGGGGTTTTCAGAATCCAGTTTTCTGTTCACGTTCGAATATACGTGGCAGCCTTTCGCCATGGCGATATACAGACTCCGCAAACAAACTCCTTAGAACTCCCCCACTCCCTTTCTTATACATAATAATTCCTCATTTCCACCGCTTCTCACTCTCGCTCGCACCCTTCCCTTATTCCTCGCCCACTCTCGCTCTTGCTACAAACATTTTTCCATGCCCGCCCACCTTGTAGCAATAGCAGCTCTTAAGAGATTAAGTTTGTTTGCTGAAGCGCAGTACTTTCGTTTGATATAGTTATGAGAACATGAACTAGATGGGTACATACCTACTCTATGCATGTAATTGTCTGTATATGGGCGTACCGAATGGTCGAGTGTATCGAAGAAAATTCGGGGAGATTTGATTTGTGGGAGATTTGAGGAATTATAGCGGATTCGCGAAGATATACCTACTACTCGCATACTGACAAAAATTCCCAAAAAGTTAAGCTGATGTCCAAACAAGGAAATCACAGGGCAGAGATAATTTTGAGAAATTCAGATTTTGTAAGGAATTATAATGAAAAAGGAATGATTTTCTCACAAAGAAAAAAAAAACATCATGGTCTGTGTTTGTTTGTTTCGCAGCAGATTATCTGCCTCCGAAACGAAAACCAAACAAAACCCAAAAATAGCTTACGAAAAGTACATTTGCGTAGTGCAAGAACCAGATTGTTTCTGCTTCCTTCTAACTCGATTTTCCAAACGGATTTCATATTCTGTGCTTGCACACTCGTAGCAGAAGTCACGTGAAAGAATGATGCGATAAATGGATTTTCCTTGAAGATTTCCTTCCGAAAAAAACAAGAGTTATTGAGTCCATAGACCACACTGTTACTCTTGCACACTTTCTTGCATGCTCTCTAACCTGAAAAGTAGGCTAACTTTGATTCGCATTTACGGACGACGAATATAACTTTATTTAAAGGCAGAATAATTGATTTACCTCTCATCCAGTCTGACCAAATTGGCTGATGTTAACAAAATGAGTCGCGGAAAAAAACTGAACCCAGAGGGAATGAGATGGACGACACAAGAGGTCGAAGCATGGGTTCTTGCGAGACCCAGCTGATTGAATTTGTGCATGACATCGCCGAAGCCTTTCATTTCAAACTATCTGTGCATGCTGTCTGACCTTAATAAGGCCTTTGATGTTATTCCTCATCACTTTCTCCTTTCCTGAACTGTATCTGCTGCAATTCTCTGCGCAGTTTGTTCACCTTTTGTGTTCCTATTCGTATATGTGAGCGGATGTGGTCTGTCGTCAATAAGTGGAATGGAGCGCTTTCTTCTCAAACTCACAATAACTCATCCGGTGTACCACAGGGAAGTGTTTGAATCACCAGTGCCAGGCGTGTTGCCCAATCATGAGAGCACTTTTTAGTCGCTTGTTCTCAATTTGAACCTTACGATCCATTATTCTTGCCTATACGCTGTTTGCGTGGTTAATGCCCACTGGTTCCCTTCTCTCCGGTTCCCTACCAACTGGGCCCCGTCTCTGTGGTTCCCGTCTCTCTGGTTCCCATTGCCCTGGTTCCCGTCTATCCGGTTCCCTATCCACTGGTCCTCGTCTCTGTGGTTCCCGTCTCTCTGGTTCCCATTGCCCTGCTGGTTCCCGTCTATCCGGTTCCCTATCCACTGGTCCTCGTCTCTGTGGTTCCCGTCTCTCTGGTTCCCATTGCCCTGGTTCCCGTCTATCCGGTTCCCTATCCACTGGTCCTCGTCTCTCTGGTTCCCGTCTCTCTGGTTCCCATTGCCCTGGTTCCCGTCTCTCCGGTTCCCTATCCACTGGTCCTCGTCTCTGTGGTTCCCGTCTCTCTGGTTCCCATTGCCCTGGTTCCCGTCTATCCGGTTCCCTATCCACTGGTCCTCGTCCCTGTGGTTCCCGTCTCTCTGGTTCCCATTGCCCTGGTCCCCGTCTATCCGGTTCCCTATCCACTGGTCCTCGTCTCATGTGGTTCCCGTCTCTCTGGTTCCCATTGCCCTGGTTCCCGTCTATCCGGTTCCCTATCCACTGGTCCTCGTCTCTGTGGTTCCCATCTCTCTGGTTCCCATTGCCGCGGTTCCCGTCTCTCTGGTTCCCCTCTCTCTGGCTCCCGTCTCTCGGGTTCCCATCTCTGTGGTTCCCGTCCGGCGTTTGTCCATTGCGGCAAAGTACAGTCATGACCGAAAAAACCGGATCATAACAGTCCCAATTATAGCTGCAGGTTTATCTTTCTACGCCTGCAAGATGGTGAGATCAGGGGCGCCTGTAATGGCTGGTGCCTACTCCTGCTACCGGACTTGAGGAGAACCCACTCCTTCGATAAAAAATAGACAAGGAGTCAGCCAACTGATGATGCAAAGTAATCTCACAGCCTGCCGCCAGGGGAGAAAGTATCCGAAGGCCCGCCTCAGAGACCTCCCCCTACAGCTCTATACGGTTCTAGATGAATGTGCAGCCTCCATGTCACATCAGTGTCCTTGCTCATCTCCCTTTCGGCTTTTTTTCGACGCTGCCCCCTC
>JASGXE010008239.1:0-17168 GCA_030068105.1 Sinentomon sp. SZTP_YWyxl
AATCTTGTGTTGAAATTGCCTGCCGACTGCTCGTGTTGGAACTGCGTGGGCGGACTGGGTCTAACCTGCACACCAAAAGATACAAAGAAGTTGTACCAAAACGCTTTGGGGCAACAAATAGAATTTGTTCCAATTTTTCATTTTTTTTTTCAAAGTGACAAAAAGATCATGTTTTAATTTCCAAATTTACATCTAGAATGTAGAATTTTCATGTAGAATTACCTACCTGGTGCTGCAAAGATGTGTAGGTATTGCATAATGTTCAACAGTCGTAAAGAGGTAGATGGAAGTTGGTTTTTTTACTCTTGGGGTAGGTAATCTACCCTTTCATAGCAGTAAATGCACTTATCAAAGTCCAACCCCTTAGGTACCCCTTATCAAAGTCCAACCCCTTAGGTACCCCTTGTACGTCCAATACTGGCTGCTCTGGAGACAAAAAGTATAAAGTAGATGAGAAAACCAAAATGAGACTAGGACTAGCGATTGCCTAGGTGCCTAATGTGAAATATTCAAATGTAAGAATTTTGCTAGAAATTTTGAATGAAAATTCCCAGGAATTTTGGAATATTCCCCAGGAATTTTGGGAATATTCCCTTGGAAACTTTTCAAAGTCAAAAACAGTCAGAAAAATCAATATGAGACTGGAAATATTCCCGGGAATTTTCATTGAAAATTCCCGGGAATTTTGGGAATATTCCCTCGGGAACTTTCCCAGAGGGGCGGGAATATTCCGGGAATATTCCCGGGAATTTTGGTAATATTCCCGGGAATATTCCCTCACTCCGAACACTAATTTTACCTGAATTTATTGATGTGTTAAATTTGCTGGTTTTTGACTTTTACCTTTGCAAAAATTAAAGATAGATAGATAATCTAACCTTCCTCCAGATAATCTAACCTTCCTCCAGATAATCTAACCTTCCTCAAACCTAACCTAACCTAACCCAATCCATCCCAATCCAACCTTTCCTCTTCCTGGTGTCAACAACTGCCACTGGTGTCAAAAAACATTTCGGTGTTTTAAAAAACAAAAATCTAAAATTTTTATCCCAGGTAGGATTCGAACCACCACCACCGCAGCGGTAGCAGGCCGTCTCGACCACTCGGCCACAGAGGCTTTTTATGGGATTAGAGGTCTCCCACATCAACTGATTGCCAGTAACTTAAGTCTGAGGTCACAGGTCGTCAAAGTAAATGATGTGTCATCACCACTTCATCTTACCAAGGGCGTTCCACAGGGGTCAGTTCTTGGACATTTGTTTTTTATCATTTATGTCAATGATTTCTTTAATATTCAGTGTCATTCCAATTTAGTATTTTATGCAGATGACAGTAGTCTTTTTTCTGATTCCGATAACTTGGAGCTTGGGATGAGGCTTATGCAACAAGATCTTGATATGGCTTCAGAATGGCTAAATGCCAACCGTCTAAAATTGAATAAAGAAAAGACTAAGCTAATTGTTTTCAAAACAACCCATAAACAAATGCCCCCTTGTGATGGCCTGAAATTAGGCAACATTATAATTCACCCCACTAATGTTGTGAAATTCTTGGGCATTTTTCTGGACTGTCACGTGTCCTGGAGTCAGCATATTTCTCACGTTCAAAGGTCCCTCAATTTTTAGTAGGTATTTTGTTTTTGTAAAGGCATCCGCTTTGATACCACAAAAATTCTTGAGACAAATGTACTACGCCTTTATCAATTCCCGACTGATATACGGTTTAGAGGTGTGGGGTAACACTTATAAATCAAAGTTACATCCCCTTTTGGTTCGGCAGAAATCATTTGTTAGAATCATAGCAGGTGCTACCAAATATCAGTCATCCTCGCCCCTTTTTCGAGAATGGACCATTCTTCCATTGTATCATCTTGTTATTTATCGTCTTGCACTTGAACATTTTGCATGAGAATTACAAAATTCAGGGTATTCATTTTTCCTATGTTTGCCATTCCATTCCCACAAGATCCATAGCCTCTAAGGAACTTCAGATAGGTGCCCTTTGCTGGGACGAATTATGGTAAAATGTCTCCAAACTGCAAACTACCCCATGTATGGAACAAGTTGCTCAGTGATTTGAAAACCTTGAATTCTTTTCATCTTTTTCAATGGTCATTACTGAGTTATCTACTAACTCTGGAAGCAGAATTTATATTGAATTCTTTTCGGCCAGCGAGGTGAACGGATCGGATAAGTCAAACATTGGTACGGCGCATAGAAACCCAAGGAGGGTGCAGTCAAAATGGCCGTAACAGAGGAAGAAAAAAAAAATGAAATAAATGAAACAATAATTTTACAATAGCAACAACCAACCAGGTCATTGTCAGAGATGCAAAAGAGGGAAGCAGTGAAGATGGTATCTCGCCAGCAGCATGGTCCAAATTGTGTAGGTAGTTCCTCACCATGATGAGAGAGCAGCCGGGTATCCATCAGAGATGAGAGGCAAAAACAGCGAAGGTGATATCTTGCCAACAGCATGGGCCAGATTGATCAGATCCGAAGCATAACATGGTCATTGATGCAAAGACCATATCGTCAAAGTGAAAAGAACACACCGTTGCATTGAACTCGTAGAAATTTTGTCGAGAATGTCGGAGAACAAAAACAATTCACAAAAGCGACAAATTCACCAATAGGTAAAATCATGAATCGAAGTATGTGGGTACCTAGTGCAAAGGGGCAGTAAAAGAAGGGGAAGAGAAAAAAAGGCAGCATTAGACAAACTCTGGAGTGAAAATTGAAAAAACCAGACATGGGGGAGGGAAGGTCCTATCTACCATAGAGCCACTTAAGTTGAAGATAAAAGTGGCCTTGGTGGGTTGAAAAAACTAAGAGCACCTCAACAGGTTGGAGCTGCCCGCCAACGGCCACACTGCATCGTCTCCCTTCGGTACCTACCCCTATTTTGCAAGGTGAAATCGCACCGAACCGAGAGACTCAACAATGACAGCCATCAGAAGGCCACCCCCACATGTGTGAGGCTTCCACCTACCTCTCTGTGCAAGGAGAAAGATTTATGCATTGTCAAGGGAAGACATCTTGATCTGTATGAGGGTCAAAAAAATTTTTTTCAGGCAACTTCAGCATGTCATGGGAAATAGCAAGGCGGTTCCACAGAAAGATGTAGGTATTTGTTCAAGAAGGAATACCTATCCACATTTTTTGATAGAATGGGTGGTATAAAAGAGACAAAGCCACTGGCCCTGGTGGTCCCACAGTTTGGGACAAGCGAGCCACTGCTTTCTGCCCAGCCACCCTCCCCTGTGATGCATTTTCGAAAGGTAATTATTCCTCGGAGCATTCTTCTCGTAGCAAGTGTCTCCCAGCATAGTTCCTCCCTTAGCAAGGACACACTGGAGTGGAAAGAGAAATCACCGGTGACAAACCTCACTGCCCTGCGCTGAACAGCCTCAATTGCATCAATGTGGCAGTGAAGATGAGGATCCCAGGTTGTAGTTGAGTATTCTAAGATAGAGCGGACTGCAGTGAAGTAAAGTATTGACTTGACCTTTCTGGAGGCATGGGAATGGTGCCGGATAAGGAATTTGAGTTGGTTTGATGCTCGTTTGACAATGTGGGTGATGTGGGGGCCCCAGTTAACCGGTCAAGCCCGAGCGCCGTGCATTTACGTCCGCAAAAAAAACAAACCGCGTACGAGCGACGTAGATAAACGTCAAGACCGGCATGATGTGATTGTACGGACGACGTAAATAAACGTCGGCATGGGTATTCCATTTTCAAGGGATTTGAATTTAATTACGTAATATCAGCACCACTCAAAAATATTCACAGCCGGAAAGAGGAAAAATCAGCGATTTAGCAGACGTTTATTCCGCCAAAATCGGTCCAACCGTTTTCAATCAGCGCACTTTTCAAATTTCCCGCTTTTTTTTCTCTCAGGTTCCTGTTGGGCTGTTGAAGGTGCCTTTTTTTACGCGATCGCGCGACATCTGCCGCCCGCCAAAATTTGAATTTTCGGGCGGTTGAAAGACGCGCGATTCAGCCGACGCTTGTTTCACGTGAATTGTTGCATTCGTTCAGAAATGGCGTCGCATTGAAATTTCCTGTTTTTTCAGTTTTTGCTCAATTTTGATGCGGTTTGAAGCGTTTTGTGGGTATCTTGGCCGTTTTTTTTTGTGCGGAGGTGTTTTTTTTGTTGAAAACATTAAATTATAGGTGATTTTAATGACACAGAGCAGAGATCTGGCTTGAGTGGGCGGGAAATGCATGCATTTCCGATTTTTCCGTTTTCGAAAATCCTTGCAGATATTATTAATTCCGTCAGGGGCGACATTCCGTGTTTCCGAAACGCGCTGAAAAACATTTTAAAACCAGAATTCGCAATTTCGGGCTTGACCGGTTAAGAGAGGAATTGAAATGAAGACCAAGATATTTGATATCATCAGGCCGTGACAACACAAAGGAGCCAACATGATAATCAGTAGGCCTAGATGAGACAGAGGTGGGTGAAACAGGTTTGAAGGACATTACAGATGTCTTTGCAACATTAATGCTCATGCAGTTTTCTGTACACCATTTCCCAATGTTATCAAGATCATCCCGAAGGGACTTGGAATCAACTGGGGAATTTATAACCCTATAAAGGACGATATCGTCCGCAAAGAGCCTTACACTTGAGGTGATATTACTTGCCATGTCGTTAACATAAATGAGGAAGAGAAGAGGTCCACACACTGAGCCCTGAGGGATGCCACTGGTGAGAGGAAAGGGATCAGACAGGTCGTTGCACACCAGGACCTGGAATTGCCTATCCGAAATGAAGTTAGATATCCACTGAAAAAGATTTTCTGGTATGCTGAGCTGAGAAAGCTTAGAGAGAAGGATGGGGATTGAGACTTTATCAAAAGCTTTAACCAGATCAATAAAGATTGCATCAGTCTGATTGGATTTTCCAAGTGAGGTGGAGACATCATGCACAAAGCTGGTCAGCTGGGATTCGCAAGAGAACTTGCTCCGGAAGCCATGTTGGCGATGCGAGAAGAAGTTTTGCCCCTCAAGTAACCTATACAGGTGGCCGGCTACCATTTTCTCCATAAGTTTGGCTGAAGAACTGATTAGGTTTATTGGTCGGAAAGAGGTTGTGGAAAGAGGGAGACCACCTTTAGGCAAAGGTTTCACGATACTCAGTTTCCAGTCAGCTGGCATTGAATTGTGGGCTAAAGACACTGAGAAGAGAACAAAAAGAAACTTTTTTGTGATGTCGCAGTGATTTTTAAAGGAACACCATTGGCATGGAATCGATTAAATTGAAAGTGGAATTATTAGAAGATTTGATGGCTCTGACCACTCCCTCAATAGATACCAAGTCTGCATCACGCAGAAAAGCACGAACCGAGTTATGGAACGTGGGAGGGGCAGTATTCGGATTAAGATAGCTTTGAAGTGCCAAGGCAAATCGAGTACTATGCCTAGAATTAGCATTGTCGGACTGAACATTAGTAGTTCCAGAAAGAGGAACTGTAGTTGATGCCCGGCAGGAGGTCTTACTGTTATGGAATTTCCAGAACTGCCTTGAAGTGATGACATCATTGATCGCAAGGTTTTGAACGAACCGTGCCTCAATGCGATGCAGGTTTGACTGATAATCCTTGAGGGCTGAAGCATATTGTGGGAAGAGGTTTTGATTGGAAGAACACGAAGAGAAGAGGTTAAACATTCTGAAATACTTTTGGCGGAGATTAGTAGTGAACCACGGAGGGAAAGAGAGGTTTTTGACTTTAACAGGAAGACGCTTAGGAATAAAATGATCAATGGTGAGGGTACAAATGGTCATGAATTCAGTCCAAAGGTGATCAACAGATGGATCAAGGTCACAGAAATCAAGGAGAGCAAAATTAAGAAGCCGATCGACAGCATCTTTGTCATATTTGTCAAACTGGTAAGAGTGGCCAGGGTCGCAGGAGAAGGATGGGAGAGGAGAAGGGGCACAACAATCAACTTGGAAGCAAGCACTTATCATTAACCCCTCAAGCTGGTACGACGTATATATATGCGAAATGAAAATTGTCTGCCGGCCGGTTTGCCGTATATACATATACGCTGAACCCCATCTCTTCATAAAGCCGGTTTGCCGTATATATACGCGACAGGTATTGACGTCATTTAGCCTAATTTTATTGGTTTCAGCATCACAGAGGCGGCTGCTGTTGGTGAATTCTGCCAAATAAAGGGTCCAATCATTCAAAATCAGCAATTGCATCACGAAAAAACTTGCGATTGGCAGAGCAGCCGACGGCAAAAAGGCGGTGCATTTTCGGACGCGAAATTTCACGCGAATTCGTCGGCCATGTTTTTGCGCGCACGTGTTGCTTTTTGTCCGTTTTTATCGGCTTTTTTCGGAATTTTTCCTAGTTTTTCTTCGGGTTTTGGTCTTCAATCACGTTTTTGCGGCTTTGTTCACTTATCCTTCATTGAGAAGCCATGTAATTGTTGGGATCTCATTGATATTTGGATCGAAATTGCGACATGAAGGCAGCATTTTGGACTTCTCCACTTGTCACCATTGGATTCAGTGGACTTTTTCATTAAGTTTGCCAACTTTTGTCACTTTTGGTCAACTGCAACTGGTTTTCTGATATTTTGAAGTAGCGGAGTCAAAAAGATTTTGTTTACGCGTAAAAAAACTTACGTTTTTTTATGAAGAAAATCATCTTAAAAGCGGAAAATTTCGGGGAATTTTTCATCGCACTAAGAACCGGCTTGAGGGGTTAAATGATCACTCATACCCACGAATGGTCTAACTGACACAGCTGTCGACAGGGGGCAATGAAAAATAAGAGCAATGGCTGTACCAATAGTGGGCGCAAGCATGTCAGCAGGGCGAGTGACAAAGTTCACAGCTTGGTGCAAGGAAAATCTGTCACATAGGTGCTAAGCCATCAAGTAATATGAACTCACCATGTTCTTTATCCACCATGTTCGGTGCTGTAAGCCTTCCGGAAACTCATGCTCCAACAGGCAAGGAAGGATGTTAATATTGAAGTCACCAAGGACAAATATGGGAGAGTTACTGCCAAGTGTATGAGATTGTAGGCAGGGGTTAATTGCCTCAAGGAACTCCAAGTAAATAATTGAAAAGCAATCAAGATACTGGCTTGGTGGCCTATACAGCAGAAGGATATAAGTTGGGAGGAAAGGAGAAACCAAGTGAAACGACTACAAATTCAAGGGTTGGACTGCTATAAATGAGTTTATAAATAACAAATTTACTGCCGGCGCAACCGCAAATCCGATGAATCGGAGTAACCGTGCCGTGAAAATAAAAAGAACAGTCCCCCAAGTGGGAGAAGTCGAGCCGATATTCCACATTGCATCCCAGATTTGACAAACCGAGTTGGTTTTTAGGCTGCAGAAAGTGTTTAACACCAAGGAGGATCCCGCCACCAGCACGTGACCGATCCCTTCGGAAGACTGAATAATTTTGGGGGAGAATGTCATTTTCCATGCATGAGTCATCGAGCCACGTTTCGGTGATAGCTACACAATCAGCACTGAGATTATCTAAAATAGGCCTTAATGCATAGCGCTTAGGAAGGATGCTACGTGAATTAAAGAGTAAGATTGAAAGGTCGAATTTGATGCTCCGTTTATTGGGAGAAGATCTACCATTTTGAAGGACTGTAGCTGGAACAGGAGGACTGGGAGATTGGGGTCTATTAACTAGGCCAGCATTAACTGGGAATGTAGGCCTATCTGGTCCCGGACCGGAAGGTCTCGCGCCGAAGCGGTAAGTAGATCCTTCCAGCCCGAATTCGTTTTTTTGATCGACAGGCAAGTAGTGAGGCAACCCATATTCCCACGAAAGGCAACTTGCAGCTTGGTGAAATCCTTCCAATAATGCTCGACCAATTTTGTATTTGGGTGGGTATCAGGGATGGGCAAGGTAGGGTACCTTAGAGGGGGGTAAAGAGGTCTACGACGGGGGGGTAGGGCACTGAAAATGCAGGGGGTCTGGGTGGCGGCAGCCACCCAGTATGGGGGGCTGTACCCCCCAGCGGGGGTCTAGGGGGCACGGGGTTTGGGGGACTTCCGGCAGGAGCCCCCGGCAGGGGGTTTGGGGGATTTCAAAAATTAGGGGTCCTCAGATGCCATTTTACGACATTTCATGTCCTTTTTTCGTATCCTGGAGGGTTTGCAGTCGCAATAGATGGAGCAAGGAAATAACTGTCAGACACGACTTTGTGGATGAGTTTTTTTTTCATTTTATCATTTTCTGCAAATTAAAACAGAAAGTACAAAAGAATCAGAATGTTGCTATTGAAGTCCTGGGGTGTGCAGGGCACACACCAGGACTTTGGCCAAGGGTCCCCTTGGAAAAAGGTTAGGGGGTAACAATAACATGGGGCGAATGCCAAGGTTACCCCCCCTGGCCTTTTTCCGGCAGCGGCAGGGGAATCAAAACAGGAATTACAAAAGAAACAAAATGTTGCTATTGAAGTCCTTCCTGGTGTGTGCAGGACACACGAGGACTTTGGCCAAAGGTACCCTTGGAAAAAGGCTTGGGGGTAACCTAAGCCAAGGGCCGAGGTTACCCCCCTCGCCTTTTTCCGGCAGGGGAATTAAAAAGGAAGTAGGTACAAAAGAAATAGAATGTTGCAAGAAATTGAAGTCCTTCCTGGTGTGTGCAGGGCACACACTAGGAAGGACTTCAATAGCAACATTCTAGGGTGGAGGGTAGGGGGGTAACCTCGGCAAAAGGCCGAGGTTACCCCCCGAGCCTTTTTCCGGCAGGGGAATCAAAACAGAAAGAACAAAAGAAACAATGTTGCTACCTATTGAAGTCCTGGTGTGTGCCCTGCACACACCAGGACTCTTTTCCCACCTTTTTCCGACGGTACCCTTGGCCTTCGGCCAAGGAAGTAGGTACAAAAGGGTGGAGGGCAGGGGGGGTAACCTCGGCAAAAGGCCGAGGTTACCCCCCCTAGCCTTTTTCCGGCAGGGGAATCAAAACAGAAAGTGCAAAAGAAACAATGTTGCCACCTATTGAAGTCCTGGTGTGTGCCCTGCACACACCAGGACTCATTTCTCACCTTTTTCCGACGGTACCCTAGGCCTTCGGCCAAGGGTACCGTCTGAAAAAGGCTGGGGGGTAACCCCGCCCGAAGGCCTGGGGGTAACCCCCCTACCCCCCCTATGCCCAACCCTGGTGGGTATCCCCTCTAGCATTGCTATTTCCCACCTTTTTCTCTTTCTGGTCCTCATTTTCCCCAACCATAGGTCCCAGTTTTTCACCTTTAAATGTCAGGTACCTTAGGTTAGCCTTTTCTATGCATATTTTTGGCATTTTTGCAGTGTGGAAGAATGAAATTTTTTTCCTCACTAACATTGTCTCCTTTTTTTTTCTTCCATCCCGGCATATGGTACCACTTTCCTTGGTGGGCTGGAATTTTTCACCTTAGGGTCAGAAATATCTGTTCTGTTAGGCCTATGACTTAAAACCGAGCTTTATATGTCACATCATTTGAACAATTTGACAAACATAATCATTTGGTGCTACGCTGATGAATGGTGCACTCATCTGCTGCCAATGCGGCCCTTCTATCATCGTTGAATGATGCATTTGCTGATCTACAATTTTGAATGGTGATATTCCAACTTCTATCCTGGTAAGTGTCTGGATGGACTTGTTGTTTTTTTGTCTTTTTTTTTTCTTCTTGGTAACAACCTGATGATTAAAATTTGCCTCAATGGGAATTTTCTATTACCTACTTCATTGAGGATAAGTAACAATAAAATAAATAAAATGGGTACTTTTTATCCTTGCCGATATTGTGTGTCCCTTATGGGGTCGACTGGGGTCCCTTATATGGGACCAGTATTGGCCAACAGGACTCATATTGTGAGATGGTGAACATGCTGGCTGATTTTAGGCATTCCATTACAAAGTGGAGAAATACGGGCCCCATGTGGCCCGCAATTCTGTCGTGAAGTGAGATCGGGCCATTCGACCATATCGGCCACATGTCAAATGCACATGTGGGGCCCAATTGCGAAACTCACAATCTGGAAGGACACTTTTTCGCAACTTTTCCGCGGGCTTCTGGTTTTGCCTGCGGGCTTGTAAAAAAATAAGTCGGGGAGCCCAACAGGCTTCTTACGTGAAGTTTTAAGTAAGAAAAATGCCCAGTATGAATGGTGTATTAGTGTCAAAAAGTATTTATCCATGCAAGAACGATTGCAGGCATGTGGAAATGCCATCTGCATGGACAATTCGTTTCATGGTTTGCTGGAAGAAACGATGTCTTCCGAATCGATCATGGCGCAGAGGGCACCGTGACGGCCGTGAAAATTAACACTGGAATTATCTCCATGCAATTCGGGAATTTTAATATGAAGTTAAAAAGGCCTGCACAAAGGTGAATGACCCCGACAACGTTTTCGCAATGTGAATATTGCGTCAAACTCGACCTCCGTTTCTCGCAGGAAGAGCGTCTCTACACAGAATGTGGCTTCTCCCAAAATGGTTTGTACGAAATCGATGACGGAGACTTTGGATACCTGACTACCGATGCGTGCGACGCATCCGATGCTTTCGACGCAACATTTCCCGTGAATGCAATGTGACCATTATTAATTAATGTGGGAACGACTTTGGAATGCCTGAAAACCGATGCAACCAATGGGTCAGATGATTCTGATGTATCCGATGCTTCCGATGCGTGGGATTCATAGGAAGTATCAGATCCATTGGAAGCGTTGGAAGAATCGGTAGTCAGGCATTTAAAAGTCTTAACATTGATAATGGTCACATTGCATTCAGGGTTGTTCGTTTAAAACATTCTGTTTTAAACATGTTTTAAACAACCACGACTTGTTTAAAACAGTTTGATTAAAACAAAATCGTGTTTTAAACATGTTTAAAACAACCGCAACTTGTTTGAAATGCTTTGTTTAAAACAATCTGCAAAAACAAAAATATGCTTTTTGCTTTTTTACTCAATTTTAAACATTTTTCTCTTATTAAAACCATTATTGTTACCTTTTTCAAGTATCATTGTCACTAAAGTGTTGCAAAATTAGCCTTGGCAGATTTTGGAACACGTTTAAAACTGTTTAAAACATGTTTTAAACACGTTTTAAACAACGATAAAAAAAACAGATGAAAAAAAACGTTTAAAACAAAAAAACATGTTTTAAACGTTTAAAACGTTTTTTATGTTTTTTAAGAAAAAAACATGTTTTTTCCAACCCTGATTGCATTCACAGGAAATGATGCGTCGGAAGCATGGGATGTGTCGGAAGCATCGACAGGTATTCCAAAGTAACCGAAAATTGGGAATGTTTTATCTTCCTTGAGTGTTGGCCTTGCATGAAAATTCTCCGTGCCGCCCCCGCATTCCGGGCATCTCACTCTCCATTCGTGCATATTGCAGGGAGCTTGTCAGTTAAGCTCCCGTATTAAAGGTCCCACCGGGGATGTGTCCGGGGCGAAGATATTTGGACTCCCAACATGCCACCTGCGTTCGGATTCAGAATCTGATGTTGGCAGAAAAACATAGCGTGCCGAGCCACCTTAATTTGGAATGCATAAACAAATTCAGTGTAAGTTGAGATTACAGTGCGAAAAAATGCAAAAAATTATCGATCTACGGTGAATTGTCGATCGATTCTCGAAAAAGCATCAACACAGCGGCGCAAACGCACAAAAAGAAAAACATCAGACTTTACGTCAAAGTACAGCTAAATCTGCAAAAAAGGCCTGCTATGGCCATGGACTTTTGGGCTACCCTGTATAAAAAAAATTACTTTTGGTTGCTTGAGCCTTTGATTTTTTGTTAAAACAGAAAGGCATCGGTTGGCCTACTCAAAAAAAAAATCAAAAACCAAGGCACATGGTAAGAGGCACTACCCACGTACCAAACTATCCAAATGATGAAATACAAGAATTTGGAAAATATATTTTCATGCATTTTGGTAATAATTCCAGAAATTTTAATTGAAAATGTCTGACGAATTTCGTTTGAATATTCCCTTCGGACCTTTTAATAGTCAAAAGCAAATTGGAAAGCCAAAACGAGAGATGATGTTTCATCTGGCATTATCCATCCTGGAGGCAGTGTGAAACAAGCCTGGATGTTTGACGAAAGCACCGATGCTTTAAAGGCATCATCTCTTTATACAATTGGCCTATATTGAGAGATGGGTCTGCCTACTCACTCAATGGATGATGTGATCCGTGTGGAGTTGTCAAGTCAAAAGTTGCGGGTTTTTGGTCTGATTGACAATACATTACGCTCACATACTGGAGATATTTGCGTGAATTTTCACTTCAAATTCGGAATTTGAAGTGAAAATTCAGAATTGAATTGAAAAAAAAAAACACAATTTTATTGTTGGGAGTATTTCCAGAAATATTCCTGCACTCTGAACCCTATATCAACATGTCATTGATGCAAATTCCAGCAAATCGGATGAGCTCATATTTGCATGCTGAACCACAGAACTCAGTTCAGTTTCCAGACTGAACCACCTAGTCGAGAATCTAGTAGCTCATAGTGCAGAGTTAGGCCTATGAATCCTGCATCTGGCAGCATCCAATGGGCAAATTCGATGTGTTTTGGCATGTATAGTGACAGTGCCATGGGTATGTTGTTGTGGTTATTGGGCTGCACTGGAAGTTTGACAGGAAAAAAGACAAAAAAACCGGTGTTTTAAAACATCGTTTAAAATAAAAATTGTGTTTGAAACAAGTTTTTTTTCTGGCTGTTTTAAAACAAAAGTGTTTTAAAACAAATGTTTCATTTTTTGCAACCCTGACGAAGGTGATGCACAGGCAAGATAGGTTTTAATTTTACAAAAACAAAAATCAAGATGCTTGACTTCTTGAGTATTTGCTAAGACAGACATCCCAACAAAGTTTGTCATCAAAAATGATCCCAAGGAACTTATACGAATCCACACATCTCACGATGTTATTGTCCACTTCTAGGCAATGGGTGTCATGAACTCGGTATATCAATTTGTCCAGAGAATATTGCAAAGTTTGTTTTGCTCAATTTATGTATTCGTAAACAGGTCCATTCAGGGTTCGCAAAAACCCTGGGTTTTTTAATTTTGCCCGGCCCCCCGGGTTTTTCCGGTTTAAACCGGGTTTTAATGGGTTTTTCCTGGGTTTTTCCTGGGTTTTTCCTATTTTTGGATTTTTCGTTTTTTGCTGGGGATGCGCTGTGCGAAGTTTGACACATTTCATCCTCATCAAAGATTCGCTTTGATTGTTTGATTCAAAATGTCGATTCTTCCGGTCCTGTTCGGATTCGATTAGAAAAACAACGATGTGAACTCGAAAACCTCGATTGGAATGTTAGCCCGGCAAGGATGAAGGATTTCATTCATTGGAAAGTGTTCGATTCGAGATTTTGTGTAGCGATTTGCAAAAATTCGCTTTGGGGCTAGAGCCCAGAGCCAGATCAAATCGCAAAAAATTCCAGTACACCATCAAGCCGGATTTTTCCAATCTTAAAAAGAGATTCGGATAATGTTCAACCATTTCACATGCCGTGTCTCATTTGATTTCACAGAGATTCGATTTGAAAGCCTATGATTTGGCTAGTTGCACTTGCTGCTGTGTGCAGTAGCAGTAGGTACTTGTACTTGCAAGTTGTAGATTACAATACCATACACCATACCACAGCCCTGCCTTATTGTATTTTTTTCAGGGTCCGGTTAGGTTAGGCATAGGAATTAAGTAGGATTGGGAAATTGAGATAATGCAAAGAAAGATAAGAATAGGTACACTCTTCCATGGTTGCTCTTTCTTACTGTCTTCATGTTTCCAATTTTCCATGTAGGAGTTAGGTTAGGTTAGTTTAGACCTAAACATGAAAACCCAATGATATATAATTCCTATTTTATTTGGCTACAAAAATTACAATGTAAAACTGCAATGGCTTTTCATTCCGAATTAAAAAACCCCTGGAAATTACCCTGGGTTTTTCAGTTTTTTCAGACCTAAACAATGAAAACCCAATGATATTTCATTCCTATTTTATTTGGCTACAAAAATTACAATGTAAAACTTCAAAAACTTTTCATTCCGAATTGAAAAAAACCCTGGAAATTACCCTGGGTTTTTCAGTTTTTTCAGACCTAAACAATGAAAACCCAATGATATTTCATTCCTATTTTATTTGGCTACAAAAATTACAATGTAAAACTTCAAAAACTTTTCATTCCGAATTGAAAAAAACCCTGGAAATTACCCTGGGTTTTTCCCTTGGGTTTTTCAGTTTTGCACAGCCCGGTTAAAACCGGTTAAAACCCCCGGTTAAAACCGCCCCCCCGGTTTTAAACCGGGGCGAACCCTGGGTCCATTTCAACACCAAGGTTAAGTCGGCATATGCCTGCTGCTTCAATGTCTCAATATCACTTTGTTGAGGATGACTAGGTCATCAGCAAATGCATACAAAGTCCCATTTAGCAGAATCGAAAGGACATCATTTTAAATTGGGAATAAGCGTGGTCCCAGGACTGACCTTTGGGGAAACCCTTTTTTAATTTCCTACACTAATGATCTCTCGTCCCCAATTTGTACATGTTGATGTCGGCCAGTCAAGAAAGAAGCTAAATCCTCCATGCATTTTCCTCTCAAACCAATGGCCCCAATACAAAATGTGGTAAAGGAATGCAACACAGTGGGGCATGTTCCTTGAGCTGAACACAAAATGTGTCCACTGAAGGAATGAGACATGGATGTTTTTTGTCTCAAAACAGTGTTTCTTAAACTTTTCACACCGTGGTGTGACTTTGCTGTCATGATCAAGTCCCCGGCGCAAAGGTAACTTTGAGGCACTTGAAAAAATCTCATGGTTTTTGGGTCTCTGGAGGTGCCACATCTTCCGTTTCGTTTTTTGGTCAAAACTCTGAAGAGATAAATTTCAACCAATGGGTACCTATACAGACTGTTCAGAAGATAGAACGCTGCCCACAAGTCAGTTTTTGCCCTCACGATGGGGAGGTGCCCTTTTGCATGCTAATTTTAACACCACCTGGCACTTCTAACATCATTTATGCCCAGTTTATCCAACGATAGTTAAACTCTAGTTAACCTATGGTTAGCTAATCATTGATTAGTTATTTAACCAATGGTTAAACTAGTTAACGAGTTTGGTTTATTGACACTTTTTAACCTATAGTTAGCTAATCATTGATTAGCAAGTTAACCATAGGTTAACCTATAGGTTAACCATAGGTTAACCTATGGTTAAGCACAATTTCGACAAATATGGCGGCCATTTTAACCATCGAAATTCGCGCATTTTCTCAACATTTATTTTTGCTTCTTGCCAGACCCATTTTTCCGCGTTCCATAACTTGTCCGAAGCGTTTTATTTTGATTTGCTTCGTGTTTTTCTATCTCATTGTTGTCAGTAAACGCATTTTAAAACAAATTCGCAACAATTTAGGCTGATTTCTGCGTCGGCACTGTTGTTGAAAAGGTGCATGTCGTGCGGATCAGAGCACGCAGTGTTTGCATTTTACGCAGTGTTTTGGCTCTTTTGCGATTAGTTTTTTTATTGTACTCCCAATTCACTGTCCATTTCAATCCTTTCAATTGAAGAAAGCACATCTCGGAACAGATGAAACATGAAGAATTTGCGTAAAAACTCGGTATTTTCATGTGTCGTAATTTATTCAACCCATGGAATTTATTTTTAACGCTGCATTTAATTCCAACCTTGTGAACGTAGGCCTATCTGTGAAACATCCTCGCCAATGATTTGGGTCGTCGGTTGCTTGCTGGACACTGATAAAAGTTAGAAAAACGGCCAAATTTCTTCAAAATAAAAATCTCCGCGACTGCCAGTGCGGCCTCATTCTGTCATTTTCTGCAAAATTGAGCAGCACTTCAGAAATCAGAAATCGAATGGTTACCATGGCAACGGAACTGTGCTTTTCTCACTTTCCTTTCAGCTTGAATCAAAGCTTCAGAAATCCCATCCGCCATTTGATCCACTGCAGTGAGTGAAATTTGTAAAACGCTCACCTTGATGAATAATCCAAAATAATTGGGATTTTTGGTAGCCGTTTGCAGACGTGATGCAAATTGAACAATAAGGATGTTTTGCTTTTCGAAAAAGTAAAGGTGCACGGCCTTCTGGAAAAAAACTACCTTTCCCGCAGATTGACCTTTTCCGAGAAAAAGGTTGCAGAGTTCACCGGGTTGAAGTCCAAACTTTCTACGTTGTGATATTAGGTACGTAATATCGATGGAAGAATGGCAGAAAAGGGGAACCACGACAGGACATCAATGCCAAAACCGCAAGTAGGTACTCGTACCTACCCACCATCTTGGAAAGGCAGACCACCTTCAGATGAGATGAATGGCAAGAGCGCATTTCCCTATAGAAAACAGAATATTTTTTTGATTGTTGACAAAAAGTCTGCTCGATTCTGCATTTTGAGTCGTCTTACATGAAATTAATGATTATCAGTTTTGTTCTCATTTTACACAGCCGACACATAAGAGTATCCCAACGGCTAATCAGCGAAAAAGGGATGATTAAAGTTAACCACTGATTACTGGCTTTTAACCATAGGTTAAGCTTTAACTACTGTTCAATAAACAGAAGAACTTAACCATAGGTTAAATTTAACCATAGGTTAACTTGAACTTTCGATTGGTTAATTTCCATGGCAACGAATTTAACTAACGATGGAAAAACCAAAATCGATAGTTAAGTGTCATTTAACCATTGATTAAAGTTAACTATCGTTGGATAAACTGGGCATTAGTGACTGCATTTGGCAATCCTTTGAAGTTTACGATTTTATGCAGCAGCAATGGCATGGAGAAAAACCTCGCTGCGAAGAGAACAGTGGTGCGGGCTGATGCTGATGGCTCATCAATAATGGGCATGGAGAGGTACATTTTGTCAACCTCCATTCTACAATGACAACATATGCATAAAATCCATTCTCCAAATGACAGTTTCAGACTTGTTGACAATGCCTGAAAACACTCCACTCCTTTGCAAATTGAGCACAAGGGATGGATGGACTGAGGAGACCCAAGTACATGCACATTCAAAAACCTCAAGCGAAGCAGCAAAAATCACAAGCGGTGTCAACATAGCCATATGTCGAGAGATTTTAATGTTTCAATTTTGCCAAAGCCGTGATGCCTCTCAACGCTTGGTTTTTTACAGCCTC
>JASGXE010008240.1:0-16613 GCA_030068105.1 Sinentomon sp. SZTP_YWyxl
CTCAGAATGCCCGCAAATTCACAAATTTTCAATTTTTGCAGTCAAAAAGAGATGCTAGATGCAGCAATGAGGGAGGCGTCGAGGCGACCATTCGACCAACAATGTTGTCAAATCGAATTTGGAGAAAACCGCGTTGCTGGGGCAAGAAGCGCATCGTGAGGCAATTTGGGACAGCGGGAACTGTCTGCTGTGTTTGTGGTGGAACATGAAATCAAACAGTTCGATGGACGAAACGTGACCTTCTGGCCGGGACCACACTTATATGTTTCACAAGACCTGTGGACCTCATGGAATCTGATGGAGCCGAATGGAACCATTTCACAGTTCATGAGCTCTTTTTCCAGGACCAAGGGTCGATTGCACAGCTCCGACTTAGCCCGAGGGCCTGGGCTAAAGTCGAAGTTGGCCCTGGGCTAAGCGTAAAGCGTTTGCACAGCTTCGGGCTAAGTTAGTCCTCGTGCTAAAGTTAGCCCTCGGACTTTCACTGGCCCTGGGCTAAATTGAGGATTGCACAGCCTCGTGCCAACTTAGCGCAGGGCTAAACCGAGTGCTAAGTCCGTGAAAATGGTCATATTTAGCCCGCGACTTGGCCCTGCCTCCAGGCAGGGCTAAGTCGAATGCTAGCAGCAAAAATTGTTAAATTCCCGCGTATATTTTAATGGTTTGTGATTTTTAAGAAGGGAGGTCCAAGATAGGAGGCGGTGGGCAGCTATTATTTGCAAAAATTGCAGCCTGCAATGAAAAAGACATGCGATAAAGTCCTACGTGGAACCATCAGCCCACTTGGGCATGTGCGTCATGCAGGGACATCATTTTTTGTGTTTTCGCATGGAGGAAAACTTCAGGGAAGGAGCTGGGCACTGAACCAGTCGGTGGTGCGCAGGGTCTGAGGCAGATCACCTGCTGGGGCGTAGCAAAGGGATTATTTTTGAGGGGGCATGGTTGAAATTCCCAACTTGCAAGCCGAGTTTTCCCAACTCATCCGTGGGGGATCCCACCGGCTGTGAGGGGTCTGAGGGCGGAGCCCCCAGTCATGAGGGTCTGGGGCGGCGCCCCAGCGGGGATCCAAGGGGCAGATCCCCTGCCTGTCCGGGGGCGGAGGTCCCCAGAAGCTGAAGACAAAATTTGGGGTTTATTTTGGGGGCAACATTCGTGTTTTGGAGGCGAACCAAAAGCGCATGCTAGGAGGGCTAAGCGAACTCCTCAGGTCACCAGTTAAACTGTAAAAAAGAACTATAGAGGGCGCAACCACAATTTCAGGGATCTGGGGCAACTGCCACCCCCAGCCGGGCCCACGGGGCAGCGGCCCCTGACTAGCTTTTCCAGATCGGCAGCAGAGCGCCAAAACTCAATTAACCCGGGCTAAAGAATATTTAGCCCGCGCTAAGAATATTTAGCCCGGGCTAAAAATATTTAGCTCGAGGCCAAATCAGCAAGCGAAATACATGTAAAAACATATTTAGTGCAGGGCTAAATCCTTTTAGCACGGGGCTAAATCAATTTAGCGCGAGTGCTAACTTTAGTCTCGTGCTTACTAGTTCCGAGTGCTAACTTTAGCTGTGCAATCCATTTTGGCCCGAGGCCTTAGCCCTGAGCCAACAAGCACTGGGCTAACTTTAGCTGTGGGCTAACTTGGCCCGAGGCTGTGCAATCCACCCCAAGATTCCTTCAGCTTTCATCAGTTTCATTGAATTCCCATGATCCAGGATCATATTGATCTGCAACGAGCCCCATAATGGGAGGTGCCCGGCACCCGGCCCCAGGGTAAAAATCCATCAACACAAAAAACGAGCCCCACAGTGGCAAGATAAAAACGAAAAAAAAAAACGGTGGTGACCAAAAAAACGCCTGGTGGCTCGCGCCCCTCCGGCGCTCGCGCCCTGAGGCACGTGCCTCATGCGCTTCATTGATGATTCGCCACTGGGCAGCCCGTGTCACTCTCCGCAGCCTACAGTTCAGTTTTCTGTCTAAAGGGCCTGGGCGAAATGGGACCTCGACGAAATGAGCCCCTGAAAGGGACCGATGACAGGGATAGAATGGACTGGGATAGAATTGGACAGAGGTAGAATGGGACTGAGGGAGAATGGGACTGATGCAGAATGGGACTGAGGCAGGATGAGACTGAGGCAGAATGGGAGTGTGGCAGAATAGGACTGAGGCAGAATGGTACTCAAACAGAATTGGAATAAGGCGGAATGGGACTGAGGCAGAATTGGACTGAGGCAGAATGAGACTGAGGCAGAATGGGAGTGAGGCAGAATAGGACTGAGGCAGAATGGCACTGATGCTGACTGGGACAGATGCAGAATGGGACTCGGGTAGAATGGGACTTTGGCAGAATTGAGTCCTGGAATTAGTTCCCATTCCGAAATTAATTCCGTTTATGAACAGAGTTCCGGTGCCGAATTTAATTCTGGTTTCGATGCTAGATCAGGTTCCGAGGAGAGTTCCGCTTCCGAACAAAGTCACGGTTCCGAAAAGGGGTCCGAATCCGAGAATGGTTCCATTTCCGAAAGAGTTTCGATTCCGAATTTGAACCCGGATCCGAAAAAAGTTCAGTTTCCGAAGTTTTTTCCGATTCCGAGAATAGTTCCGGTTCCGAAAATAATTCCGGTTCCTGGAATGGTTCCGTTTCCGAAAAAGTTCCGTTCCGAATTTACTTCCGGTAGCTAAAGTAGTCCCGGTTCCGAAATTACTCCGGTGCCGAATTTAGTTCCGATTCCGCGAATAGTTCCGATTCCGCGAATAGTTCCGGTTCCGAAATTAGTTCAGGTGCCGATGCTAGTTCCGATTCCGCTAATAGTTCCGGCACCGAAAGTAGTTCCGGTTCCGAATTTAGTTCCGGTACCGAAGTTAGTTCCGATTCCGAGAATAGTTCCGGTACCGAAAGTAATTCCGGTTCCGAATTTAGTTCCGGTTCCGAAGTTAGTTCCGATTCCGCAAATTGTCCCGGTGCCGAAAATAGTTCCGGTTGCGAATTTAGTTCCGGTTCCGAAGTTAGTTCCGATTCCGCGAATTGTTCCGGCACCGAAAGAATTCCGGTTCCGTGAATAGTTCCGGTTCCGAAGTAGTTCCGATTCCGACCCGACTTCCAAATTTCCGACCCGATTCCGTTCCGAACAAAAAAACCGGGTTCCGCTCACCCCTAGAATAAGAGTGGGGCAGAATGGGACTGAGGCAGAATGGGACTGGGGTGGAATGGGACTGAGACAGAATGAGACAGACGCAGAATGGGACGGGCAGAGGTGGACAGAAGCCGACAAAAAATTCTGCCTCAGTCCGTTCCATCCCAGTCCCCCATCCCTTCATGAACGCATAAGACACCACGGAACACCACGGTATTCTCATGCGGTTTCATGTCCACGAGGACCACATTGAGTATCATGATGGTTCCCACGTGCGCGTCCCGTATCCTTGGATGGTGAGATGGAGTTCCATAATGTCATGAGAGGCCAAACATTCTGATGTTGAAGATATATGGGAGTCCAACGAAGGTCCCGTGAGGCACGAATGAAATGTCATCGCCGCGAAGAGAAATACAGTGTGTCTGATGTGTTCTAATCGGGAATTTGCGCTTGTTGAACAAAAATGAAATAAAAATAACTCATGACAAGGAGCATCGCTATATTTGGAATTATTTTAGAGCTAGGTCAGGTTGAGTTGACTTAGGTTAGCTCATAGGTATGCTTAAGTGTAAGGTTAGCTAACAATTTACATGTAGGGTTATTAGGTATTTTATTCTTTGATGGTAACATAATAGCGACACGCACAGTTTGGTCAAATTGCGCGAGGATGGCTGGGTTAAAATGTTAAATGTGGTCTGAAACTCCTAACCTGACCAAATCTAACCTTACGTGAAACAGTATATGCCTTATTTTGTATTCTTCTCGTGGGCAGCACCAATCGGGAAAAAAGACCCACGCATTGGGATTAAATTGCGTTAGGTTAGGTTAGGTTAGGTTAGGTGTGGTAAGATGTGGTCTGAAACTTCGATGAAACGATAGATCACCATGATAGACGTTTATTTTTTGTTTTTGTACCATTTTTCTTTGCCTTTGCTCAACCTAAACCATGCTCACCAACCTTTACCTAACCTAACCCTTTGTTTCATTTTTATTTGTCTAATCCAACCGCTGAGACAACATATCCTAACTTTATCAGACCAGACCCCAAAGAAAGTTTTCAAACACAGCGATCGATGCTCCATGTGTGTTGCGTTTTAAATTTTGTTCAACAGCGCATATTCACAAAGAGAACACATGAGACACCCTGTGTTCCATCAGTTCGCCTGCGAAGGTCGCCGCTTCGTAAATCGAGAGCACTTCAATGTTGTTTTATTTTTGTTTCCTGCAGATTGTCAGCCACTCCAACTGAAAAAAAAACATTTTTTTTTCAATCAGAGCGGGCTCCGTGCACCTTCTTCAACCAGTCAGTGTTCCACGCAAGCAGAAGCTGTGAGCAGGAACAATCAGTTTTCACACTGCGCATTGGGTTCAAAATGCAGCCTCAACGCAAAAATGATGAGGCCCACTCTCTCGGCATGATGTGACTCTGCCCCGTCTGAGCCCCGTGAGTGATGCCTTTTTTATTTTCAACTCTGCAACGAACAGCTGCTTAATGTGCTGCAATGCCAAGTTGGACAAGTTGATCAAAGCTCCCGGCCGCCAGTTTACAAACCCTGCCGCGACTTTAGATGGCAGGCCTGCGGGGCTCCCACCGAGCATTGTTTTTTCTCGAAAGGGGACAGGGTTAGGTCAGGTTCAGATCGCTTTTGGGTGAGGAAAAAATATTTTTTTTTTCTTGTGAAAACAGGCCGAATCGAGCATTCTTGTCCAATACGCTCTCTGCCATCAAAAGTCGCGGCAGGGTTTGTAAATTGGCCTCCCGGCCATGGGAT
This sequence comes from Sinentomon sp. SZTP_YWyxl, assembly GCA_030068105.1. Taxonomy (NCBI): domain Eukaryota; kingdom Metazoa; phylum Arthropoda; class Protura; order Sinentomata; family Sinentomidae; genus Sinentomon; species Sinentomon sp. SZTP_YWyxl. The sequence continues at coordinate 4,898 of JASGXE010008240.1, forward strand.
CACTCCGCCGAAAAGAGACCGGCCGTCAATTCCATGCATTCCTGTCTGTTGAAACTCGATGCAGGTGAAAGATTTGAAAAGTCTGGCACGTGTTTCGTCAACTGTGCCAACCTGAGGGAAAACGAACAAGCAACTTGTTTTTGATATCACGACAACAGCATTGATGGATGGTGTGACACAGTGGCGTATCAAAGGAGGAAGCAGGGGGTGGCCGCCCCTGCCTCCTCCTTTGATTTGGGTGGGGCGGAAAATGTGCAGATAAAATGCGCTTCAAGAGAAAATTGGAAACAAACATTGGAATTTTGACACTTTTTTCAATTTTTCGGTGTTAGAATTCGGAAAATTCCGGCCTGCAATTCGCACCATGCATGAGATCCATTCACCCAGTGGCACACCGCAGTTCAACAGTTGCGACTGCTGCCTAAATCCTATTTTTGACCAAACATGATTCACAGGTCGAATGAAAACTCAAAATTTCCTTGTTTTGGGCAGCTTTACGATAAAGAAAAAACATCTTAAAATGTTTCTATCCTGGACTTTGCAAATGTCCTTACCTCTCAAGGCTCAATCCCAAGACGCCAACCAAGGGCCATGCCCATTGTCACCTTGTCCTTTGGCGAGTCCGTTGTCCCACCTCTGCTGTTATAATCGTCCAGAACGTACTATCGGGTAATTTAATGCTGAAACTTGCATATCACGCAGCAGAGACTTTCTGTGAGTGACTTTAGACCAGTGCTAAAAGTCCATGGGAGGCCCACGGAGTGGTTTTCAGGAAGCTGTGATATTTAAATTTCTCTGGACCTTGGGAGGCTCCGCCCAATAATCCCCCAGGGGTTCTGCCCCTTGGAACTATACGCTGGGGGCGCCTGCCCCCAAAGCCCCGGCGCTGTAGGGCGGCTGGTCCCAGACCCCCTGCACAGCGAGCCGCACCTAAACCTTCAAAATTTTACCGGGACACCCGCCCCCAACCGAACACGATAGGTATACCTGCACCACTGATATGACTGAATCCGTTCCATGATCACACATGCAGCTGGGATGGATCACTGCACCCCAGAAATTAACGGTTCATTCATTCGTTAATTCCTTGCTCAAGGTTTCAACTCATCCCGTGTCTTTTTGCTCCAAGCGAAAACAATGTCCGAGAAGTGTTCAATTTGAAAAAACAAAACAAACACAGATATCGCACTCCCTTTTGTGCATGATCGCAATGCGTTCGCAGTTTGGGTGGGCATGATCGCAATGCAGGCACCTCATTGCAGCAGGAAGGTCAGCAGCGGAGCCGGACACTGTCGCAAAGCGGACACTTGTCGAGGACAGATTGTCGCAAGGACAGATTGTCGACAATTGGCGGACAGATTGTCGCAAGCGGACAGATTGTCGCAAGCGGACAGATTGTCGCAAGCGGACAGATTGTCGCAAGCGGACAGATTGTCGAAGCCGACAGATTGTCGCAAGCGGACAATTGTCGCAGCGGAAGATTGTCGCAAGCGGTTTTAGGTTGGGTCAAGTTGGGATTCGTTTGGTTGGTTTGGGTCCACTTCGCAACTTTCACTTGCAGAAGAGAAAGTCGCCGATTGACGATTCTCATCAGATGAATCAACTGTTGCGAAGTGCACGGTTGCAAAATGCTCGGTTGCCAAATGCTCAGTTGCCAAATGCTCAGTTGCAAAATGCTTGGTTGCTAAATGAACGGTTGCAAAATGCACGGTTGCCAAATGAGCGGTTGCTAAATGCACGGTTGCTAAATGCACGGTTGCAAAGTGCTCAGTTGCTAAATGCACGGTTGCAAAGTGCTCAGTTGCAAAATGAACGGTTGCCAAGTGCTCAGTTGCAAAATGAACGGTTGCAAAATGAACGGTTGCAAAATGCACGGTTGCGAAATGGACGGTTGCAAAGTGCACGTTGCAAAGTGGAAGTTGCGAAGTGGGTATTTACCGTTTGGTTAGGCTGACATAACCTAATCCAACCTAACCTGACCTAACCTTACCTAAAATGACACCTCATAAAGATTGCAGATCACACCTTATTGATTTAATTTTATTTTAATTTTAAATTGAAGTAAATACAATTATTTCCTTACCGTTTTAATTTTTTTATTCGACCTTATACGAATGCCGATAACGGAATCAAAGGCTTGCCGAGAGTGTCTCTGGCTGACATTCGGCACCACCCAGGAGAATCCAACTCAAGTGAATTTCAGAGGGGACGGGGGACTGGGATAGAACGGACTGAGGCAGAATGGGTGGAATTTTTTCGTCGGCCTCTGTCCACTTCTGCCCATTCTGCCTCAGTCCCATTCTACCCGAGTCCCATCCTGCCTCATTCCCATTCTGCCTCAGTCCCATTCTCCCTCAGTCCCATTCTGCCTCAGTCCCATTCCGCCTCTGTCCCATTCTGCCTCAGTCCCATTCTGCCTCAGTCCCATTCCGCCTCTGTCCCATTCTGCCTCAGTCCCATTCTACCCGAGTCCCATCCTGCCTCATTCCCATTCTGCCTCAGTCCCATTCCGCCTCTGTCACATTCGGCCTCAGTCCCATTATCCGAGTCCCATCCTGCCTCAGTCCCATTCCGCCTCTGTCACATTCGGCCTCAGTCCCATTCTACCCGAGTCCCATCCTGCCTCATTCCCATTCTGCCTCAGTCCCATTCTCCTCTGTCCAATTCTATCCCAGTCCATTTTTCCCTGTCACCGGTCCCTTTCAGAGGCTCATTTCGTCGAGGTCCCATTTCGCCCAGGCCCGTTAGACAGAAAACTGAACTGTATGCTGCGGTGAATGACACGGGCTGCCCCGTCCCAGTCCAACCGAAGCGAATTTCGGAAACTCATGTCATTGAATCCCACATCTCCCGGGGCCGTTCGGGAGAAAACGGAACATGAAGATAAGCTTAGGCCAGCCCTTAACCAATCATATCAATGGTGGTGCGATTCAACAAAATGACCATCACAATGACAAAATGACAATTCACTTGTGCAGCCCGGTTAACTGTCGCAAGCTCGATTTTCGATCTTGCGGGCATGGGCGAACTCGGATTATATACAAAATTAACTTCCGAAATTCTCTCGAGTTGGACATTCCCGAGTGGTGGAAAATACACGTAGCAGCTCGAGTCCTGCTCGACAAACTTTCTGTCCCGTTTTCGACCCACACCTGAGGGAAGTGGGGTTCTTGCCTCCGTTTTCGACCTTACAAACCTAGCCTCCGTTTTCGACCTTACAAACCTTGGCAAAGTGGGATTCGACGAAATGAGCATCCGCAATTCGCAAGAGTTGCACACTTATTGGTGGTGCCGAGTGACAGCCCGAGTCACACTCAGCAAGCCCTCGGTTCCGCTTTTGACGAAATGGGCTTGGTCGAAATGAGACTCGACAATTTGACCAATGACCCTAACCTTGAGTTGGACCCTCCAAGGCTTCGCCGAAAGCATGCCGCCGCAGCCCCCCTTGGAAGGACTTCGGTTCCATATTCGCCGGTAATTTTTTGGGGGGGATTCCACATTTACCGGTGCCTGAATATCGACTATCGAGGGGTCTTTCATATTCACAAGTGCATTTTGAGGGATATTCCACTGCCGGTGAATCGCCGGTGAAATTTGAGGGGGATTCGAGGCAATTGGATCGTTTGCCTCCTGTTGCGCTGCTACCTCCTGTCCCAATAACATACCATCATGAATGAGCGCCTTCCGGTTGTATGATCCTCAAGAATTTGGCGTTAGGGCGATAAACATCGTGCGACAAAACGTCACTGCGACGAAACGTCCTGGCGAAGAAATGCCACGGCCATCAAACGTGATGGACTGTCACGTCGCTTCTTCACAAAGCAGCAAATGGGAGAGTGAAGAACCCCTGATTACCGGATAGCACGCAACCCGTGGTGCTGGCAATGCATTCGGGAGTGCATGCATTCACGGATTCCCATATACCACCATATAGTGTTCAATTTCAGAGTTACTACCTGTACATGGCTAAAGGAAATCACATCAAATCAATAACAAATAGATAGAATGTGGCGTAATGTGTGAACAGAATGATGAACACGAGGGTAAACTGAAAACTCCAACCAGGTGGCTCTGGAGTGAGAATAAAGTTCAAACCATAACGATTGCACATGGAGGCAATGCTCAATCCATTTGACTGTGGGGTGGGCATTTCGCTTTCACCACAAGATTGTTTACGCTTCCCACTTGCCAGGGCTTCCGTCACCTTTTCTCTCCAGAATGCGGTAGCATAGCTTCACTAAAACAACTTCCTAAAAATTATTGAAGAAAACTATGTACCTTATATCCACAGTGGACAGATAACTTTAGCTGGAAAAGTGGATGATTACTAGTTACTACCATACCAGATGATGTTACCCTCGACCCGTAAGCAGAATGTCAAAGGATATGATAATAGGAGGGCTGTAGGAATCACCAGCAACAATCACTGGCAATGTTTAAAAAAATTTGAGAGCGAGATCAGACTAACATACCTACGTAAAGCCCCTGAACAATTGGATGGGAGCAATCTGAAGATTGACATTAACCGAACCTTTAATTGACATTTTCTACGTAGTTTTATTTGATGCACTATGCGTTTCGAGGCGTCACGTCCTTTTCGTCAGGTACAAATGGTTTGAGCAGACGACACTTCAGGTGGGGGCGAGATCGATTGGCTGAACGGGTAGCAGAGCAATCAACTCCAGCGAAGGACTACCTATACACCACTCCTAGAGACCCTTCATCCTATCACCTGGAGCTGGAAGACAAAACGGCCATACTTCACAACACCGTTCAGCCGATCAATCTTGCCCCCACCTGAAGTGTCGTCTGCTCAAACCAATAATTGCACCTGACGCCTTGAAACGCGCAGTGCATCAATTAATAAAATTGAAAATGTCAACGGAGAAAATGTCAACAAGTTGGCTGCCATATGCATCAGGAGTGATGCACATGGCATTTGCCCCATGTGCCGTGTGTATCAAAATGATGCACAGGCCCTTACTTTTTAAATGGCTGCAATTCGCATCTGGCACAGCCCAATGCATTGACACTTTTCTGAGTGGCACCTCACACCAGACCCTGCTTTCACAGCACTTTGGTGTGCATCACTGGTGATGCACATGGCACGTGGGCATGGTGTGCATCAAAATGATACACACCTTAAAAATGGTGCCAAACAATACTAAATGGCATCAGAAACCCAAACAAGGTGAAACCACCCACCAAAACAGCATGGTTTTACTGCGGACCCTATGCAGCAGGCTGGCGATGCTGCTATTTTTACACCCGGCAGCCAACTTGGTTTGTTTAATGTGATCAAATTCTCTCCGTGCCTCACAAAGGATCGAATTAAGCTGATGATTGACATTTTATCAGTAGGCACCTAGGTAGCCAACAAGAAGGCACAATCAGATGAGAGGTAGGTAGTTTCCAACAACAGAACTTACTGTACCTCGAAATAATAATCGTGAACTTTGGACAACAGATTTTCTTCACCTGCAGAAGCCAGCACAAGTGCATCTGTAAGCTTGTTGCCTTTCAAGCAGAGATCTACGGCAGACTCCAAGTTCCCAACAAGCAGTGATTGTGTGATAAGACCATCCAAGTCTAACATGTAAACAATTAAAATTTTGAAGTTGAAGTTCATGTTTCTTACCTAATTATGACACTTCTAACAATCTCAGCACACTTGTACAGCATCCATCAGAATTCATCGAATATAGCAGAAATTTCAAATGCCTGCCTTGCAGGGGTTATCCGATTTCAACAGCGTTAAATGCAGTTTCATGCCTTACATGAATGTCATGATGTTTTGTGGTGCATGTTGCCATTGATTTCAAGTAACTTTTGGCACCTCTTGGTGAAGTGCATGACAACTGGCTGTCAGAATTTCTGGATGAATAATGAAACAGTTGCATTTGCCCTTGCTCCCCTGTCCTGTCATGTGGCAACCAGCGCCGGATTACCCAATGGGCAGAGGGGGCACGTGCCCAGGGGCGCCTCGAGATATGGGGCGCAAAATGTTTTCGTCTTACACTTGATAAAATGGGAATTTTTACTGTTTTTCTTTAGATTTTGCAAGCGATACCCCAAGCAAAAAATCCAAGTCTTCTTAAACAAACCAATTTCAATTCAACCTGCAGAAATTGAATCTCGCGAAGTGGGTTGGAGAGGCGCCGTTGTGGGTGTAGCTGGGAGGCGCTGTTCTCTCTTTTTTCGTTCCGAGCAGCCAGCTGCATGTAGGCCATGGACCAGCCCAGCCGCCACAGCACTTTGCTGGGTACCCTGCTTTGCTGGTACTTGCTGACTGAGCTTCCAGGGGAGACTGATTTCTATGAGCCGTGAATCGTGTTTCTCTTGCTCTTCTGTCTTTTCTTGTGTCTGTGACATGCGGAGCATACTCCTCATTCCACTTGAAGATATGAGCTAAGAATGCTCACAAGTGTGCTGAGAGTGAATTCAGAATTCTTTCAACAATGAAAACTCGTCGAAAACTTCATTCTCGGCACAGAAATTAAAGTTTTTCTGTGTATTTAAATGGAAGAGTGTGAAGCATTCTCAGTTCATAATAAGTAGAATGTATGTGCCTCCTTTCCTTAATGTATTTTTATTCGTTGTGTTTCGCATTTCTCACCTTTTTGTGCACTTTGGGTTGGGGGGTCCCTCCCGTGTCTTTACCTCAGCCTCAGCAAACTGCTGGCTTTTGAAAAGTGATTACCTAATAACATTTTTCCTCTTCATTTTTACATACATTTGATTATTAGATTTGAGATTTAGTTAGACCGAAGTTAAGCAACGTTGGGCCTGGATGATGCTTGGATGGGAGACCACCCTTGTACCCCAGTTTGTGCTGCTGGAAGGGGGTTAGTGGCCAAGTCCCTCGTCTCCTTCGGATGAGACGTTAAGCAGGAGGTCCCGTGTGCAGCATCACCCTGTGCACGTTAAAGAACACCTTGCTCCAAGTCCAAGATAGTGGCTTGGCAGGTTACACAACAGAGAAGCCACATCTCACAAGTCACACGTCTACTGCTCTGCAGAGCATGACTCTCTCCGGGAAAACCTGCGGGTTGGCGTGTACACGCTGTAAAACTGGTCCGAGTCGTTTCAGTTGAATGCAGAGCAGAAATGGGCTACGATTATGGGGCATAGTTCTCCATGCGAGCCCAAGGTGTGTGCAACAAGGTAAATGGTCGGACCACCAGCCGAATGGCTATCAGTCCATATGACTCCACGATGATGATGATGATATGCCTGCGAAAGAAAGCGGGTTTCATTTTGCAAAGGATGAAATTTTAATTTTCAAGTACCTGCTGCTGACTATGGACGACTGAAAGGGCGATTTTCAGAAAAGTGCCCCTGGGCACCCAAAACCTTAATCCGGCACTGGTGGCAACACTTTTATTTGTTTCATTCTCCTCAAAATGAAACCTCGTCTGAAATGATCGAACTTCTAGTGTTTTCAAAATGAAACCTCATCTGAAATGATCAACCTATGAGTGTTTTCAAAATGAAACCCTATCTGAAATGATCGACCTACGAGTGTTTCCAAAATGAAGCCTTATCTAAAATGATCGACCTACGAGAGTTTTCGAAATGAAACCTTATCTGAAATGATCGACCTACGAGAGTTTTCGAAATGAAACCTTATCTGAAATGATCGACCTACGAGAGTTTTCAAAATGAAACCTTATCTGAAATGATCGACCTACGAGTGTTTTCAAAATGAAACCTTATCTGAAAGTATCGACCTACGAGGGTTGTTGAACAAGTTCCTGCCTTTGCACGCATATTCTTGGCTTTGGGAGTTTTTTCTTCATAATCTAATCTTGTCTATTTTGAGGTTATCGGGTGATTTCTAGATCAATCTGATTCAAATTATTAATTTATTCAATTTGAAAAAAAAATACGAGGGGCTGTCAAAAATTAACCAACTGTGCCATTGAAGAAAGGACCTGTTCCCCAGAACAAAAATGATCCAAAAGCCCAGGCCCAGATCGCAACATTGTGACCCCATTTGCATAACGAACATTTATGTTTTTGCCTCAGATCAATGAATCTAGTGTTCCAGTGAAAAAGGTCATTATTTATCTGTGGGCCTCTTTGTTTATTTTCGGCACCCCTCATATTTATTTTTCAAATTGAGATAAAATTAAAATTTGCATCAGACTGATCTGGAAATCATCAGCTTTCAAATTTGAGAGTAAAATTTGACTGGAGTCCTCAGACTTCTGACAAATTCAGGTAGGTACTCCAAATGCCATCTCAAGACATTGAAAGTCACATTTTCTTTTGAAATGTGGTTGGCCTAGTTTGATTTTTTTCCCTAGTTTTTAATTGCCTAGTTTGATTCTTGATTCTTCAAAAAAGGGGGGCCATTTATCGGATTTATCCCGGCCTTCCTTCGAAATTCTTTCTTGTTTGTGTTGTTTGAATTTTATTGAAATAAAGGACATTACTTACTTACTTACTTACTAACTAACTTGGGGCTGCCAGCCATGGTAATCTGAATCATTTCAAGACCTGCCACTGTTCATGAATGAAAAAGAGACTTGGCTTGGCTCAGTTCAGTTCTGTGGATAAGATATAGCAGTCATTTCCAAAAATAAATTTTCAGTCATTTCCCCAAAAATTCCAGGACAGACAATTCAAATTCCAGGACAAGATAAAAATCCTTTACATTCCAAGATGGGTGTGAACCCTGCACAGGGTGGGCACAAAGTCCCGAAGTTTTTCAGACGGGTCATTTTTGACCGATATCGTTGACAGTTGGATTCGTCGCCAGGTCCAGCTGGCCATTTTCTGTATGGTGCGCAAAGGAATGGCAGCGAAAAAACAGCTGTGAAAGCATGTCTCAGGTTTTTCGGTTGAGAGAGATTTGCCCTCCTGCTCCGTTTCTTTCAGAATCCCCTGAGGCCATATTTACAAATGTTGACTTCTGGGGCATCGTTTGGCCAGCCCAAAATCCAAACATACGCGCGAAAATGCCCCCAGCCCACAGGTGAGCGACATCGGTCAAAAATGACCCTCTGGAAAATTTAGGGACTTTGTGCCCACCCTGTAGTTGTTTTTAATTTTTAAGTAAAACTCACCATCCGATAAGTCGATTGGCAGTCTTTCCAAACCTTGCTTAGATTCTTTGTAACCGAGGGCATCAATTGTCCCATTGGAATCTATGCAGGAGAAGAAGCAGTGCAAATATGAAATATGCAATTACGGCTGAAAACGAGGGACAAATATAACATCATAATTCGTAATTGAAGCTGCTGCTGCAAGGGGATGCCGCCGGCTCTTTAAAATTTTTAGGAAAAGTCCATTTCTTCAGGCCGAGATTTCATGAAGTGACTCAACAAAGGCATGCCACGCCCCTTTACATTGCAAAAAAGTGTGAACCCCTATCATATGAATGAAAAGGAACGGAACAAAGATGTTGCCAACCAATTGGAAAATTGATGCGAAATTTCGTGAAGTTTCTCTTGCTCCCTAAGAAGAAACTGGAAGATAGATGCTTGGGTCACAGTGGAAACTAAAGATGCACTAGACATAGCAATGCTGTCTGTACATGAGCTGGATGTTGGATGGATTGGAAACTTGGGAGAAGCTGGTTTGTGGCTGGTGCATTCTGGGATTACTTTTGTTGATGAGGTGAGGTAGGGCTGGCTGCAATGTTGGATCCAGATTGAATTCAGGCAAAAAACATTCAGGATCGTGTGCATGCAAAATATTCGGTCGACATCGGGGGGGGGGGGAAGTTGAGAGGATTTTGGGTTGGGCAGGTGGAAGCAGTGAGTTGGAGTGTCTGCTGCCATGCGATCATGGTCTGCTAGCCCAAGAGGTTGTGGAAGGACTCCCAGATTTTTTTTTCTCGTTTTGTCACAGTTTTGCATCCAACTTGTGCTTCTGACTACTGCATGGAAATTTATGGAATGGCGAGTTGTGAACTTGTGATGGGACGATTGCACTAGCTGTCGACTCGGTGTCACTGTAAGTGGGAGAAAAGAGGTAACTTCGTCTCTTTGCAAGTTAACGCATCATCAGGGTAGGGTGCAGTCATTGCAGGCAATGTGGTACATTTGTGTGCTATCCAGGGACCTTGTTCAAATCAACCTACTAAGCTTAGTGGCTGCTAAAGTCCTGCTAACTTTAATTTTCTTTATTCAAAGCCATGCTAAATCAGCAGGGCGATGGCAGGAGTTTAGCAGCTTCCCGGACTTAGCAGCAACAGCAGGTGCTTTTCTTTTCAGCAACATTAATTTTAGGCAAATAATTTTCTGCAGAGGAATGTGCGGTCCTTCAGGATCGCATATTGTTACCCCAAACTTCACCCATTAAGTTGAATAACAAACAATAACCCATGTTGTTATGTTTTCCTACAGCAAAATCTGAGTGAGTGATGTGATGCCATCAATTTTTCACAAATCTGACCATCCTTGATTTTTAGTCACGTGGACAAAAAATATAAAAAAGACATGTGGAGGAATGGCGAAAATAAGGCTTGCACTATGTGATCGATCCAATGTTTAAATCCACCACAACTTACTGGAGATGATGAGCTGTCTGCAGCATCGCCATTCATGTGATTTGACATGTTCGGAGTGCCAACAATATCAGCAACCTGAAAATGGAACAGCATCCATCAGATGGAGTCACGTCAGTCAGTCAGTCAACATCAAGAATAATAATTCTGGGATTTTGCACGGCACATGAAAGCAGAGAACTGCTCTTGCAAAAATGCTTCTTATAACATTAACAGGTTGTTTCCTGTTTGCGTTACGCATCAAACTGCAGGCTCTCTTTACTAGTTTTAGTTTTATTCGTTCATTCATTCTTTCATATCGGTCTCTGCAAGGCCATGGGAGGATCTGTGCAGCAGATAGCAGAGACAACAAGTCGGTGATCGCAGTTCAGACACATGCGGGTGATACTGAGTTGATCCCTGAAGACATGAACTCGGCGATTATGTCCGTGCACAGAGGTAGCTTCCTGTGTGCGAATATTCAATTTGCCATTGCTAGGCTAGAATGTTGCACAGGTGCAACGTTCTACTTTCCTGAAGTACCATGGTGACAACGGTGGCAAAAGGTATTCCAACAGGTGTGTCAGAACTAGGCGCCAGGTTTCAGATTAAGCTCTCTATGACAGATCCTTCATCATTGAGCCGGTGCATTCTTCTTTTAGAATTACGATGTTTTGTCCATCACAGACACAAAATATTGCAAAATGCATATGTGAAGCATTGGATGAAGCAGAAAATCAGACTGGCCTTCCTGTCTGGCCAGTCGGATCAAACTGTACCGAACTGTCACAAACAAAACAAACTGCTGCACGTATATCAGTCAGCATACCTGCCGTTGTGCATGCTACAAAATGCTTTCCAACCTTTTCATTCCACAATCCAACAGAACTGATTATCTTACAAAAACAATGGAAAAATGCAACAAATAAAAAATGTGGATAACACAAAGGCACCAAAAAGATGATAAGGTATTCAAAATTAGATTGACATGCCTTCTTTTGAACAATTTCAGCATCAAATCCCAGAGCAGCTAAGAGAGTCATTCTTCGTCCATCCAGCCATGCCTCAATGCATTTCCATGTTGTCTTATCCAACTCTGACTTAGTGCAACTCTCTGCTTTCAGTCGGCAGAACTCCTTCCCTCCATCGTTTTGTATTGCTTCTTGGACAGCATTCGCATTCTGAAAGAGACTTTCATCTGTTTCTGTTGCAAAGATAGAG
>JASGXE010008241.1:0-23616 GCA_030068105.1 Sinentomon sp. SZTP_YWyxl
CACTTATTGCGGCTGACTCGACTTTCTGGGTGGCTCAGCTTTTTGTGACCGAATTGCTCGTACTTTTGGGTTTTGTTATCAACCCTGCAGAATTTTCTGCTCCACTGGTGTCTTGTCTGTAATCTTGTTTCGCAGGTGATGAAAACGGCTGTCGGCCGAATTTCAATAGTCGATTGTGCGAGGGTTCTTGCAACATTTGAAGTGTTGCTGTCCGTACTTCAAATCCAGAGAAGGTGAAAAGGGAGTGAATGCTCACCTTGACAATCAAACAATCCAAAACTGTCGCACACAAAAAGTTGTTGACAACAGGCTCAATGGAGGACACTGTGAGATCACGTCGTCCATCGAACGCAAACGACGAAAAAAGTGGTACGCCAGTGGAGAAAATGGCTCCTTGTCACACAGTTGACAAGATCCTGAAAGGGAGTTGCATTGGCAGGCATGGTGTAGATTTTTTTCGTGTTCCTCTCAAACATTTCTCTGACTGTTTCAACATTGGCCTTGTCGTTTGCGATCAATGGACGACATGATCTCAGTGGATTTGGAGTACGGACCGCCAAACTTCAAATTTTGCAAGAACCCTCGCACGATCGAGGAGAGAAATTCGGCCAACAGCCATTTTGTATCATCTGGGAAACAACAGTGCCGACAAAGATACCAGTGGAGCAGAAAATCCTGCAGGGTTGATAATAAAACCCTTATGCCCAGTTTTTCCAACACGGATCAAAGTTGATCAGAGTTTAAACAGAGTTTAAACCGATATCAATTCATTTTTTGGTTCTTTTGGCTGTCGATCGCCGATCATCTCTGCCTGCTGATCTCGGATCAAAATTTGATCCGAGATCAGGTGTTTTGTCCATCGAGTTCGAGTCAACTTTTGATCGGCGATCAAAATGCCCTGATCTCGGATCATCTTTGATCGGCCAAAATTGGGCGATCAATTTTCTGATCTCGGATCATCTCTTTTGTCTCATGTTTTCTTTTCTCAGTCAGGATTTTTGCGATGCTTTATCTTTGTAGAGTTTCTTGCTTGTTTTGATTTTAAGTGAAGTTTCTGTCAAGTTCAAAGCAAAAAAGTGCATGGACCCATCCGAGAACGAGTTACTGCGTAATAATACAGCCTTTCATTTCCAAAATTCCAGTGAGATGAAAACGCTCAAAATTTGTGGTAATTTTTTCGATGCCTTCTGCAGGAAAGTTTCTACGCACAGGGGAGATGCAATTCTCAGCTGCGCTCTTTGCCCAAAAGAGTCTATAATATAAGAGTTCGCTTTTGACTCTCCTGGCCAGAAATTGATTTGTTTTATTGCAGAGGGTATAGTCTATGCAGAATTCCATTGTTGGTTGTGATCGCATGAAAAATTTTGGGTAAAGTATTTTGCACTGGGGACACATTTTCACGATTGTAGGAAACAATTTCAAAAAACAGCAACACGATTAGCGATGTGTTCGTGTCCTCCATTGGTGCCTGGATATGACATAGCCTTTTCTCCGTGTCGTGCAAATGTGTCCCTCAACCAGCAGGATTTGCTTTGTTATGTTTGTTTTTTTCTTGATGTCATTGGGTAAGAATTTATTTTATTGAGTTAGTTGACAATTTGTTTTTGTTTTCGTTCGAGAAAAATTCCGATCAGCGCAAGCAAAAGACAGGGTGCTCCACTTCGCGTGATCAGTTCCTCAAACAGAATGGAACTGAAATTTTTTACTCATGCTGCTGTGCTGTCTTGCTTTCTGCAAACAACTGTAATGGAGACGAGCTGCATAGATTTAAAAGTTTTTATTCCTTCTTTACTTGGTGTGTATTTTAGGTGCATCTTTTTGGAACAGAGTTTGACAGCCTGGCAGAAGAAAGGTCTATTTAAAAACACGTTTTTTTCATATTGTCGTAACATCTTCTCATTGTTTCGAGTTATATTCTGTCAATTTTAGCAAATTCTTATGTCAAGTCAATCTAAGAGATTTCGTAATCTTTTTGCACTTTGCATCGCAAAAATCCATGTTTTTCATTCATTTCCATTCATTTTAAGTTATTGATTCATTCATTCTTATATGTGTTCGCCGGGTACCGTATCGTTGTCGTGGGAAGGCATCAGGGGGCGATCTCAGGATGGCGTTTTTGTGGGTGGCAAAGGCGACATTCAGACGAATACATTTCGCTCGTTTCAAGGATTTCGCAATCATTTCGGCCTAATTTTCTCTCATTTGTCTTGTCATTTTTCGCTGATGTTTCATTGCATTTCCTTCTGTTGTTTTACATTTTTTATCACATTCTGGGTTCAAAAACAAGCAAGGACCAGAAAACCTTCCAGTCAAAGCCAGATTTTGTTATCGAGTAAATTGTCAAAACCGATCCAAAGTCAGTCACTCGTGAGCCCCCGAGCGGCGCATCGCAGCAAGGAGTGTTGCGTGACCTAAGGGGCATTTAAGCGACAGACATTGGATTGGACTCTATCGAGTTGTGAAATTTATTTTAATTTAATTTCAAACAATACTGCACCAAAGAATTTTGGGGGCAGGGAGCACACCGCTCCAAAGTACCTATACACATCCGTTTAAAACATCGTCAAATTGAGTAAAAACAAAACAAACAAAAAGTTCTCCAATTAAAAACAAATGGAAGCAGATGAATAAGGCGTGAAACACAGGATAAATCGCTCCCGTAACGGAGATTATGCACGTAATTTAAATGAATGGGGAGAGAAATCCAAAATGACTTTTTTTGGGGGAATTCCATTCTCTTATTGTTTTTGGAAAAAATGAATTCAGAAGAAAATTGTGCCTAGGTGTTGGATATGAAAAACAAAACCCGTGGTCGGAACGGCATTGAACAGACTTTATAGGCAATAGCAGAAAGGAAGCGGAACAGGGCATTTTTGAAAAACAAGGTCAGAAAAAATTTTGAGCCGGCGGTTGCGTCGCCTATCACGAAGAGGTTCAAGTTGTAGGTCAGATAGGAGAGCTGACACAGATGCACAGCGACGGAAGTTCCCGGAGATAACTCTGGCAGCACGTCTCTGGGTACTTTCTAAAAGATGAATCTCTGAAACAAGCATCGGGTCCCATGCTGCGCACGCGTATTCCAGCACTGGCAGCACATAGGCCTTTCTTCTAGCTGCAGGTGTTGAATACTTAAGATTCCTTTGGATGAAGCCGATGAAGAAATCACCGTTATCTTCTAACATTGTTGAGGATATCCTCCCATTCCATGCCAGAACAAACTCAGCACTGTGCGAACGTCAATCTCAAGCACCCTGCTATCTCATGACCTGAACAAAAGCAGGTGGCAAGCAGCCTCTCGCCACTGAGCATGAATATCGCATCCACGAGACGGCAGAAGAACCAAAACATGTTCGACGCTGTGACGGGAGCTACGGCTCGCTCTATAATATGATTCCTTCTTCAGCTGGTTTTGTTAGCAGTGACAGCTTTCGGATTTGAAACTTTCAGCATTAGGCTACTTGGATGGGTACCATCGGAAAAAGGTCAGGGGGTAGCCTTTGCCGAAGGCGAAGAGGGTAACCTCCCCCTTAAGCATCTCTGGTGTGGTAATTAGTAACATACCTGAACGGCAGTATACCCCATTTTCATACACAACCATCAGCTTTAACAAAATAGTCAATTCAGCGCAGATGGATGAATGCCGCCCAGCAATGGAAAAGGAATAGTGCTGTGCATAGAAATTAAAGTTTCTCAAGCCCAATAATCCATCAAATTGGTTTGTAGTTGAGGCTCAGTGTGAATGCCATTTGGGAGATGGTGAAGGTATTCGTGCTGTTTATGCAATCAACCAAAAAATTTCGAAAGCTTTGATTCAATTCAAAAATCCAGTTCACGTTGCCATGGAAACCGTTTTGTTTGTTTTGCGACGGCCGAAAGATACCAGAATGAAACCAAAATGATCGGTCAAATTCATTCCACTTATTGAAGAGAGTTTGCGACCATTTTCCGTGATCATTTCTACATTTTTCGCAATGGTGAGTTGCTAGATGATTAAAATTATCAAACGATGCGCTTTATATCCATTCACATTTGCATAAATTAGGCAGCTTTGGAGTGCAAAAGTACATTTTTAGAGGAAGGATCACAATGAATGGGAAATGCCTATTTTTCACGAATTCTCCTAGTTTTTCGGGAAAACTACTTGTCTTTGTCAGAAAAACGGTTTGACAAACATCAATTTGTTGTTTACATGGAAAGTTACTCGCAAAAAGCAGCATAGTGATGCCAGGGCGAAATACTTCAGATTCGCATGAAAGCGCCCGGAAATGGGTGAGAATATACACAGCATTTCATAGTTAGTCAGAACATTCTATCACAAAAAAAGGAAAAAAATACAATAAACATTCAAACGCAAGTGCCTGAACTTTCTATGAAAATGTGAAATAATGACGAGTGGCTGTTCCGAACCACAAAATTCCATGCACCAATTCAAGAGAAGTGAAATAAATGTTGAAGAGTTTCCAGGATCAAATATGGCGGCCGAATTGAAAAGAGCGGATCAAAAATGATCTCCGATCAGTTGACCGGAGATCATCTCCACCTCAAAAGACACAAAAAGATAATCTCAGATCATGATCCGGTTCAAATAATGATCTACGATCAGTTGATCTCAGTTTAAACCTAGATTTGATCCGTGTTGGAAAAACTGGGCATTAAAGTTCTAGCAATTCGGTCACAAAAAGCTAACCCACCCAGAAAGTCGAGTTAGCCGTAATAAGCGATCAAAATATTGTACTTAGGTACTTAACAGACAGCCTGATGTGAACCTGATTCCTATCAGTGGCACCAGGCTCTGGCTGACCTGCATTCTGGTCATACATTCCCACACTCGCCATGGTCAGGGGGGATAAGACGACGCCGGTCGCAAGGGGGGTCCGATGGGCGGCAAGGGCAAGGGAGCCCCCCAGATTGAGGGGGGTATGAGGGGTGGAAGCCCCCCAGCGGGGGTTCAGAGGGCAGAGCTCCTGGCAGGGGGTCCCCAAAAGCTCTGGCCTTTTGGTGAATTTGGGTTCTCCAAATCAACTGGAGGCATAAAGAGACACATTTTCTTCTGAAATGCGCTTGGGTTCCATTTTCCATTATTCATCCAGATCATGACATGGATGGGCTTCTGAAGACAGGAGTCTCTGGTGGATGCAGTCTCAGGAGTCTCTGCACCTGCAGGTCTGGGGCAAAACCAAAAAAGCCTGCAAATAAGAATTATGAGTTGAGAGTGGTGTAATCACTTCCGTTACAGTTGTCAAAGAAGATAAAAAACAGTAAAAACCAACTTTATCTTCTTTGACAACTGTAACGGAAGTGATTACACCACTCTCAACTCATCATGGCTTCCGCCAGCTCCATAGTAAATAAGAATTATAAACCACCAACACAAAGCACAACGCACAGCAGCAATGTTCCAGAGTTGGGTGCAAAAAAGCTTGCTTTAAGCATAACAAACAGCACAGCAATGTTCAAGAGTTGATGATGTTGGTTTGCTGCTAAAAAGGTGGCTTTATCTCTAGGTAGGCCTACTCATTCTTTCATCTTTGTCACAAATTCAAAAGGAAACAGAAATCTTCAAATCATGCTCAGAACTATGTCAAAAAGAGGCCGATTTTTCGAAGCAAACTGTGAAAAAAGCAAATTCTTAATTTTTTTTTCAAAGGGGGGTCCAGCTCAGGGGGGATAATCCTCCCCAACCCCCCCCCCCTATGGGAATGTATGATTCTGGTGGTCCTTTAAAAGAAAAAGATGAAAAACCGATGGCTTTTAACTGCTGTTGCAGCCCTGTTGGACCATATTGAGAGACGATGGCCACATTCATGGCTGTGGTTGTTTGGAACACGGCTTTTACGTGATAGTGTGATGATTTCAAAAAGGTCACATGACAGCAATTCTGCCGTTTGTTATGGGCTGAAAGGCGAGAATACATGTCTTCATTATAACTTTTGGATCTGGCTGCATCGTGGCAATTAATTTCTTCAGTTTTTTTCTTCCCATGCTCATCGTAGTTACCAACCAGGTGCCAATATGATCTCGTCTTATTATTTTGAGTGACATGTTGTAGGTATTGCTGAGATGCGTGCATAATCTGCCACCTGGTGCCTAACTGCTTGCAAAGTGCTTGGGTATCTAATGCATGAACAGTGTGTCCTTGCTCTACTGTGTAAATGCAAATGGCATTGTGATCAATGAACATTCAGGAACATGTTTTCAACGACTCTTCACCACCACCATCACACTTGGCCGTTTTCTTTTCTGAAGTGGTGAGTCAAATTTACTGTGAATCTCTTGATCTTCAGTTGGCTGAACCATGGTCTGTTGCCATGGCCTGCTGTATTTTTTTGTTGTTCAGTCATTCCCCTTTGCTTATCTGGATGTAGGTACCTACTTTGTTTTCTCGAATGCGGCGTCAAGGAATTTTTAGCTCTCTGAGCTACTGCATTTTTACTGCAACAAACTTTTGAATGGACAGTTCAAAATTTGTCACATAGCATAAAGTGTGGCTGGCGACGAGGCACGTGTCAAGCATTGGTGTTGAAAAAAGTTCTGTTTTTCCTGAAATATCCAACGTCTGTTGTGAGATGTTCTCTTTTGTACGGTTATAGACTACATATTTTGAAAAGTTGGTGCTGTACCTAAAAGTTTCTGTCAGGACCAACTTATCCTATTGGTGCAGTGCGTGTCAGTGGAGCAGAACTGTTCCGATACACGTAGGAAACACATGGAAAGGTCTCAGCTGACTGGCAGTCAATGTTACCTTGGATTTTTCATGTTCCTGCTTTCTGGCATCTGGTTCAAGAAGCCCAGTCATGCATGCTACTTGGTGTGTAGTGTAGCAGTTTTTTAGCTTATGCCTGTGTTCCGATGATAATATGTTGGAGTTGCAATAATTTTACCTTGAAAATCAGATATATTACGAACTCCAAGGAGCTGGCTCCACCACCAGATATTCCCAAAGGCATGGGTCTTAGGGGGGGGGGTAAGAGATTTCACGGAGGTGGGGGGGTCTGGGGGTGGAGCCCCCAGTAATCGGGGTCTGGGGCAGGGCCCCAGCAGGGTTCCGAAGTGCAGAACCCCTGGCGGGGGTTGGGGTGGAGCCCCCCAGTAACCGGGGTCTGAGGCATAGCCACAGCGGGGTTCCAAGGGCAGAGCCCCTTGCGGGGGGTCTGGGGGGCGGGGCCCCCAAGAAGCTGAAGAAATTTAGGCTTCATTTTCGGTGCTGAATTTGTGTTCTTGAGGCCAAAATGATGCCGGAGATAGTCGCAGTCACTTTCTTATCTTTTTGAGTTCTTGTTCAATTAGGAAATACCTTGACTTTTCCCATTTTGTGAAAATTCCCTGGCTTTTCCAGAAAGAAAAATATTCCTGACAATTCCAGGTTTTCCAGAATCATATGGGCACCCTGTGGCTTCAAAAAACTGAGAATGAATTTGTTCTAAAATTCATGAAATGAAGGCCAGGACCCCCCCGGATGCCCGAAGGCCAGGGGGGCCCTGGCCTTCGGGCATCCGGGGGGCTGGCCTTCCTTTGGTCAGGGAGACTCCCCCGTATGGGAATGCTCCTGAAATTGATCATGGAGGTGGTTTTTCTTGGAAGGTCCCCTCCAGCCTTTGGCCAAAGGGAACCCAGCAATGGTCCGACCAGGGGTGGGCCCTGGCCTTTGGCCGGGGGTGCTGGCCTTCGGCCAGGCGGGGTAACCCCCAACCCCCCATATGGGAATGCCTGTCCACCACTGATCACAGCCGACACTCGACTCGACAGGGAACAGTTTGGCGATTATGTTTGAAATCGGATGTAGCAGGAAAAAGATGCGAAAAATCCAATCACACTTCAGTGTCCAGGCAATGAATCACACTGAAAAAAAAAATACAAATCACATTACAAACATTGTCATGCATCCTTTGTAAGACTTTGTAGTCTATTCTTACCCCCATATACCTACTGAACAATGTTAACTTCTTGCAAACCTGAAGTGAGAACAGAAAACTGAATAGATTAGGCTGCTTAGCTCACCCAAAGCTCACCTAACCATGCAACGACATTCTCAAACAACTGGTTCCCTACTTAAATCTTCATCACTTGACCGAAAAGGCGAGGTTCCCATTCCACTTGACCAAGTGGAATGGGGACTTGGTACACTTGGGCTGTGCAGAGATAGAGATTGGTGTATGACTAAACTACACATGGTCATTCAGGTTCAATACAATGCTAAAGCGACTTAAAGTTTGTGGTCTGGAGAAACCCACATGTTGATCTTTGCCTTTTATATTGATGGCGAAGCAGTTTTTCAGCCATTGGTGGGGATAAAAAAAAAACTCGAGCACCCAGCACAAGCAGCTTATCAACAGCTTGGCAAGAAACAACTTTTAACTGAACAAATTAAACAAATTTAACTAAACTAATTAAACAAACAAAGTGTTTGACTCTGCCATGTTCGCCATGTTTATTTGTGCTGATGCAAAATAAACAATAGACACGTCCAGGGAAATAAATAAATAATAAAAAATGTACCTACATCCACAAGTATGTAGTGCACCAACCCTGATATATCCAAACTTAGATGGAGCTGTTTTGCCAAGTGTGCAGGAAGGTTGCCAGGCACACGGGATTTTTTGAGCTCTGAATGGTGGTTGGTATAGATGGTATTCAAGAGAGTTTGTCACTTCCGAATGAGACATCGCCATAATCATGATTGCAAGTGAGGTACGATGCAAGCGCCCTTTTTTGAGAATTTGGGAAGGTTTTAAACATTGTCAAAACAATGAATTATTGGAACTTTTTCGGTGATGGGGGTGTTTGAAGTGTGGTTGGAAGACCTAGACTCTTATCTTATCCAACTTCGCCAGGAGGATCATTTGCCAGGATATTCCAGGCAGAGAAAAACTCGGGACTATCTTTTCTAGATAGAAGCTCCCTTGAATTGAATTTCTTTAACTGCATGCATGAGAAATTGATTGTGGCTGACTGAAATGTGCGTTGCATATGTCACGAAATGGTTAGTGCCAAATTTATGAACTGTTCCCCTGATAACAAACGGTGCTGCAGTTGGTGTTTTACTAAAATGTGCCCAGGGATGGGTAGGTATAATACGTCACGTATTATACGGTAAAATTTACGGTGTTATACGTTGTATTATACGTACGTATAAAACCCACGTATTATACGTTTCGCCGGATGTCAGCACATGGCACATGTTTTTGGGGTGCAACGTGGCAGGTAAATTGATTGGGCATATTGCCAGAGTCGTAAGATATGTATTTATTTAGATAATTAAAGAAGTTTAAACGAAAACAAAGAGGGTCAAGATATAATTCTTGTGCAGCAATCGACATTTATGCCAGTTGTTTTAAGTCGATTCGTTCATGTTGTGTGAAATAATGGGACTGGGAATTTTCTTTTCGTTAACTGGATGTTTTCACATTTTTTTTCTCTGTAATGGGTTTCATTTTTTCGTGACTTAATAAAAGCAAATAAAGGAGGACGCCATCGCATGATGATGCCACCATGGGGTTAAGCCCAACTGATCGGCAATGCTGGAAATTTTGTCTGCACTTTGAATTACCTAGTTTTCAAATGGCTCACATTTGGCCTAATATCGGTACAAAATGAATACGGTCAATGGGAAGATGGGATGTTCATGGTTCACCCATGCCACATTTATTTTCTTAACTAAACTATTTGCTCCTTCAGTTACAAACAGATTCAAGGTACAATGCTTGAAGTTTCCAAGTTCAAGGTACCCACAGCAATGTTGAGCACGAGGGGATTAGATTTGCTTGGTGAGAAATGGTGCTGTTTATGCCCAAATGAGATGCAGCAATGTTTTAGTAAATCCAAAACACCGTGTGCAAATTGAAACTCATCCAAAAATGGAAAAAAATAACGTGACCTTCACTTCTCTATGTCCTGCAATTCTCCAAACTGCTTCCTCTGAGGTTACTCGTATTTCACAAATGTTTTTGGAGACGCAATTTTCCCTTTCCAGTTTTCCCAACATTATTTTTATCTTAAAAAAGATGCCACTTACCTACTTCTGTTATCCTTTTTCAAAAGCATGTTCCTTAAGGCAGGTAGGTACTGCTGCTCAAAGGTAAAAAATTTCGTAAAATTTAAAGAGGATGTTGAATATGCCAAAAACTGTACTGAGCTCCCAATGCAAACAATGAAAAGCACATTATGCCTTGACCCTTCTGTCTGGATCAAATGTTGGCAAAAACTAGGTAGTTCTAAAAATTTTTGGGCTCCAACAAGAGGTCCCAACAACAATAAATTGGCACTTAATCAATTAAAACGTATTCAATAAAATTAAAAATATTCAAAAGGAAATATAATTTTTTTTATCCAGACCCAACTACGAGGTGCATCCAGAAAGTTCGAGGAATTGTATTTTTCCCCAGATCTGAGGTGTCTTATGGGTTAGGTGGGTCATGGACCTTTAATTTGCATCATTCTGGAGTCCACCGGACTTTATTTCACCACTCCAACCCTCTTACATTTTGTTCTAGGGTTTCCAGAAAAGTGGTCTTTTCAAGCACTGCCTGCAAATGACAAGTTTTTCCACGGAATGGCAGCTGCCAGTGCATTTTGCAGGGTGGGAGTGATCGAGAGGGTTGCCTCTGCCTCAGGACCACTGGCGCACAATAATGAAACCATGATTTCTCTTTTTTGTGATCCCATCCACAGTTTACCAGAATTTGCTGCCAAACATGTCAGCATTGTTTGGCGATTGGCCCAATGCTTTTTTCTCTCCGTCAAGAATGTGTGGGATCTGATTTGCACTCACCACGGTCATTCCCAGTTTGGTAAGCGCTTCATAGTTACTGGCGCAATTGGCAGTGATGTCTTTGGTGAGAAAGAGTATAGTGCACGAAATGAAATCACTCTGGAAAATCTGAGAATGACTGTGAGACTGCAACACACATTTTGGCGGTGAGGAAGAGCAGAAGCATTGGGCCAATCGCCAAACCATGCTGACACGTTTGGCAGCAAATTCTGGTACAATGTGGATGGGACCACAAAAAAGAGAAATCCTGGTTTCATTATTGTGAACCAATGGTCCCAAGGCAGAGTCAACCCTCTCGATCACTCCCACCCTGCAAAATGCACTAGCAGCTGCCATTCCATGGAAAACTTGTCATTTGCAAGCAGTGCTTGAAAAGACCACCTTTCAAGAAACCCTAGAACAAAATGTAAGAGGGTTGGAGCGGTGAAATAAAGTTCGGTGAACTCCAGATGGATGCAAATTAAAGGTCCATGGCCCACCTAACCCATAAGACACCCCTGATCTCGGGAAAAATACAATTCCTCGAACTTTCTGGATGCACCTCGTAATTTTGTGCAGGAATTTGTTTGTTGGTCAGTGCTCTTTTCTGATCTTGTGAAAATTTGCAGACAAAACAATGACCACAAAATGACACCATTCCAATGGCAAAAAGGAAGTTGTTACTGCTTATCACAGTTATTTCGCATGAAAAAGGCAGCAGTAATAGTCAGGCCTGCATAATGTCAACATTTGGTAGGAACTCGTATCTATCTAGCTACCTGCCTGTGTTCTTTTTGCAATTGATAAAAAGACTTATCCTGTCAGGGTTGGAAAAAACATGTTTTTTTTTCTTAAAAAACATAAAAAACGTTTTAAACGTTTAAAACATGTTTTTTTGTTTTAAACGTTTTTTTTCATGTGTTTTTTCCCATTGTTTAAAACGTGTTTTAAACAGTTTTAAACGTGTTCCAAAAGGCTAGTTTTGCAACAATGTAGTGACAATGGTACTTGAAAAAGGCAACAATAATGGTTTTATTGAAGGCAACAATAATGGTTTTATTGATAACAATTACAGAAAAACGTGAAAATTGAGTAAATTAGCAAAAAGCATTTTTTTGTTTTTGCAGATTGTTTTAAACAAAGCATTTCAAACAAGTTGCGGTTGTTTTAAGCATGTTTAAAACACAATTTTGTTTAAAACAAACTGTTTAAAACAAGTCGTGGTTGTTTAAAACATGTTTAAAACAGATTGTTTTAAACAGAATGTTTTAAACGAACAACCCTGATCCTGTTGCTGCTCTTTTCTCTTTTAATTTAGGCCTGCTTGCATTGTGATGTGCTCAAAAATACGAGAAAAACTACGTGCCACATGTCTTTTTTGGTTTTATACGTTTTATACGCGTATTATACGTGAGTATAATACGTCACGTATAATACGTGGCCAATTTCCAATTTACCCATCCCTGAATGTGCCACGGAATAATTTGGGGCAGCCAAAAGGGTGGTGCCAAATTTTTGAACTGTGCTTCTGAAAATAAACGGCGTTGCAATTGGTGTTTTGCAATAAATGTGCATTGCATATTCCATGAAATACTAGGGGCAAATTTTTGAACTGTCTCCTGAAAACAAACGGCGCTGCAATTGATGTTTTGAAAAAATGTGCATTGCACTGTGCATTGCACATGCCATGACATAATTAGGGTTTAATTCTTGAACTGTGCCCCCGAAAACAAACGGCGCTGCAATTGGTGTTTTGTGAAAAATGTGCATTGCATATGCCATGAAATAATTAGGGGCAAATTCTTGAACTGTCCCCTGAAAACAAACGGCGGTGCAATTGGTGTTTTGTAAAAAATGTGCATTGCATATGCCATGACATAATTAGGGATAAATTCTTGAACTGTCCCCTGAAAACAAACGGCGCTGCAATTGGTGTTTTGTAAAAAATGTGCATTGCATATGCCATGAAATAATTAGGGGTAAATTCTTGAACTGTCCCCTGAAAACAAACGGCGCTGCAATTGGTGTTTTGTAAAAAAATGTGCATTGCACATGCCATGACATAATTAGGGGTAAATTCTTGAACTGTCCCCTGAAAACAAACGGCGCTGCTATTGGTGTTTTGTAAAAAATGTGCATTGCACATGCCATGACATAATTAGGGGTAAATTCTTGAACTGTGCCCCCGAAAACAAACGGCGCTGGCTATTGGTGTTTTGTAAAAAGTGTGCATTGCACATGCCATGACATGATTAGGGGTAAATTCTTGAACTGTCCCCTGAAAACAAACGGCGCTGCTATTGGGTTTTGAAAAAATGTGCATTGCACATGCCATGACATAATTAGGGGAAATTCTTGAACTGTCCCCTGAAAACAAACGGCGCTGCATTGGTGTTTTGTAAAAAATGTGCATTGCACATGCCATGACATAATTAGGGGTTAAATTCTTGAACTGTCCCCTGAAAACAAACGGGCGCTGCTATTGGTGTTTTGTAAAAAATGTGCATTGCACATGCCATGACATAATTAGGGGTAAATTCTTGAACTGTCCCCTGAAAACAAACGGCGCTGCAATTGGTGTTTTGTAAAAAATGTGCATTGCATATGCCATGACATAATTAGGGGTAAATTCTTGAACTGTGCCCCCGAAAACAAACGGCGCTGCAATTGGTGTTTTGTAAAAAATGTGCATTGCATATGATATGAAATAATTAGGGGTAAATTCTTGAACTGTCCCCTGAAAACAAACGGCGCTGCAATTGGTGTTTTGTAAAAAATGTGCATTGCATATGCCATGAAATAATTAGGGGTAAATTCTTGAACTGTCCCCTGAAAACAAACGGCGCTGCAATTGGTGTTTTGTAAAAAATGTGCATTGCATATGCCATGAAATAATTAGGGATAAATTCTTGAACTGTCCCCTGAAAACAAACGGCGCTGCAATTGGTGTTTTGTAAAAAATGTGCATTGCATATGCCATGACATAATTAGGGGTAAATTCTTGAACTGTGCCCCCGAAAACAAACGGCGCTGCAATTGGTGTTTTGTAAAAAATGTGCATTGCATATGCTATGAAATAATTAGGGGTAAATTCTTGAGCTGTCCCCTGAAAACAAACGGCGCTGCTATTGGTGTTTTGTAAAAAATGTGCATTGCACATGCCATGACATAATTAGGGGTAAATTCTTGAACTGTGCCCCCGAAAACAAACGGCGCTGCAATTGGGGTTTTGTAAAAAATGTGCATTGCATATGCCATGAAATAATTAGGGGCAAATTCTTGAACTGTCCCCTGAAAACAAACGGCGCTGCAATTGGTGTTTTGTAAAAAATGTGCATTGCATATGCCATGAAATAATTAGGGGTAAATTCTTGAACTGTCCCCTGAAAACAAACGGCGCTGCTATTGGTGTTTTGTAAAAAATGTGCATTGCACATGCCATGACATAATTAGGGGTAAATTCTTGAACTGTCCCCTGAAAACAAACGGCGCTGCTATTGGTGTTTTGTAAAAAATGTGCATTGCACATGCCATGACATGATTAGGGGTAAATTCTTGAACTGTCCCCTGAAAACAAACGGCGCTGCTATTGGTGTTTTGTAAAAAATGTGCATTGCACATGCCATGACATAATTAGGGGTAAATTCTTGAACTGTCCCCTGAAAAAGAAACGGCGCTGCAATTGGTGTTTTGTAAAAAATGTGCATTGCACATGCCATGACATAATTAGGGGTAAATTCTTGAACTGTCCCCTGAAAACAAACGGCGCTGCTATTGGTGTTTTGTAAAAAATGTGCATTGCACATGCCATGACATAATTAGGGGTAAATTCTTGAACTGTCCCCTGAAAACAAACGGCGCTGCAATTGGTGTTTTGTAAAAAATGTGCATTGCATATGCCATGACATAATTCGGGGTAAATTCTTGAACTGTGCCCCCGAAAACAAACGGCGCTGCAATTGGTGTTTTGTAAAAAATGTGCATTGCATATGCCATGAAATAATTAGGGGTAAATTCTTGAACTGTCCCCTGAAAACAAACGGCGCTGCAATTGGTGTTTTGTAAAAAATGTGCATTGAATATGCCATGAAATAATTAGGGGTAAATTCTTGAACTGTCCCCTGAAAACAAACGGCGCTGCAATTGGTGTTTTGTAAAAAATGTGCATTGCATATGCCATGAAATAAAGGGGCAAATTTTTGAACTGTCCCCTGAAAACAAACGGCGCTGCTATGGTGTTTTGTAAAAAATGTGCATTGCACATGCCATGACATAATTAGGGGTAAATTCTTGAACTGTCCCCTGAAAACAAACGGCGCTGCAATTGGTGTTTTGTAAAAAATGTGCATTGCATATGCCATGACATAATTAGGGGTAAATTCTTGAACTGTGCCCCCGAAAACAAACGGCGCTGCAATTGGCGTTTTGTAAAAAAATGTGCATTGCATATGCCATTAAATAATTAGGGGTAAATTCTTGAACTGTCCCCTGAAAACAAACGGCGCTGCAATTGGTGTTTTGTAAAAAATGTGCATTGCATATGCCATGAAATAATTAGGGGTAAATTCTTGACCTGTCCCCTGAAAACAAACGGCGCTGCAATTGGTGTTTTGTAAAAAATGTGCATTGCATATGCCATGAAATAATAGGGTAAATTCTTGAACTGTCCCTTGTAAACAAACGGCGCTGCAATTGGTGTTTGACAAAATGATGTGTATTGCATATGCGATGAAAAAATCAGGGGTAAATTCTTGAACTGTCCCCTGAAAACAAACGGCGCTGCAATTGGTGTTTTGTAAAAAATGTGCATTGCATATGCCATGAAATAAAGGGGCAAATTTTTGAACTGTCCCCTGAAAACAAACGGCGCTGCAATTGATGTTTAACATGCGTGAAACTGGGTCCCGATGACTGAAGTGTCAGTCCAATGGCCGGAATATCCCAGAAGATTCAGAAAGATCATGCATGCTCATTTATTTGGTGATGCTGGACTTTCAATCTTCAAAAAGTCGAACATGCGCATTGCTGTTGGTTGGCATGTGGCATCCAGGTTGCTGAAACGAAGTTTCCAAACGTTCATTAAAATGTCCCATTTGGTCACAAATTGACTTTTGTGATAGAGAATTGTCCCTTATTTCATTCTACAAGTGCCTCCAAAGTTTTCTTACCCGTGACCGAAGTTGTGAAGAACTTTGAAATGGTGGGCTTTATTGTGATAGTCTGTATAAGTGCCTAACTTCAGCCAGTTGGTAAAAGAGACCTCTGCTTCATATGCGATCATTTGAGTCAGAGTATCTGAAATAAACGCCTCAAAGACCACCAGGTGAAGAATGGGACTTTCTTTTCGTACTAAGAACATGAAAATCCGACAAGATTGTGCTGCTGTATATGCACGAAAAATTGCACCTATTTTCTGGACGTCCTTCGTAGTTAGGGGCAAAGTTTTGAGCGGGGCCCCTAAAACAAACCGCGCTGCATTGGTGTTTTGCAAAAATTCCATTGCATATGTCTCGAAATAGAGGGACAAGAAAAGGTGCGTTGAAATCACACCCTGATGAAGCTCCTTTGGGATGTCTTGTGCAGAAACACGTTGAATGACTGTGAGATGATCTCACAGTTTGTTATGGGAGGGGGGATAACGCTTTTCGTTTATTGTATGGGAGGAGGTGGGGAACAACAGCGCCTTGACGAATTAACGGTGGTTGCACTGGCTGTTCAACTAGAAAGAGAAATGCCTTTCATGTTTCTCTCACTCTCACCTATGCCGTTTGTTTTCTTCTTTCCCATCGCGCATTTTGTTTTTCCGACTGTCCTGCTCCGTCATTTGTTCATTTGGATTGTGGATGCACCAACACGAATCGGGCAGGGTTTTCGACGTTTTCGTTTAATTTGTCCTCAAAAAATTTATCTTCTCGGCAGAGTTTATTCTGTTTGTTTTGGGCCGGTGTCGCCTTTGCGGAGGCCTGGCCGGGATGATTCTGTTTCCGTAGTTGACTCGAAACCTTGCTGCGATAAATGATTTTACCATGCCCTGACCTGACCAATGGACTGGACTTTGTCAATCCAGGGCTCAGCCACTTTTCTACTGTTTGTCGAATCGCATGTTGACACATCTCTTTGGCCTATAACTATCATATTTGCCGTCTCATGCATCTTATTGTTTTTTTTTCTTTTATCTGTTGAAGCCATCAATTAGGGCGTTATATGCTGATGCAATGGAGCAGAAGACCACGTTTGACGTTGCATTTTTATTTGATATCAGTTCCTCCTCTTGTCAGGCCGTAAAGTTGGCATCCCACCCTCTCATGTACCTGCCTACCCATTCAAGGGAATAAATATTGCGAAGCTTCTTTCTTGTCAGCAAGACAATTTTCATAGTTGGAACTTCTTCCGACGTTCGCAGTCATGCATGAGAGAGCAGAGCCCTTGCAACGCGAGTTCTGCATGGCTTGATGGGTCATGTCGGCACGTTTTGCGTTCTGAGACAATTCAGTGCCTAGAGACAGGACAATTCAATGTCTAGTGACAGACCCCTTGGGCATTCGAAGACGAAGAGTCACCTTGGAGCCAATTTCTCTTGTTTGAGCACCCACATTCTGTTTGCCTGTGGGCTGTGTGTGAGGTGAGGGGATCTTTTTTTTTCACTTTGCAGGGGTGCTGGTGGTTTGCGGTGAAAGGTCTCGAATCTGTGGAAATTTTGCAATTTTGATTGGAGACCTGTGTCGCAGGGCATTTGATGTTGCTGATTGTTGTGCAATTTTCGTTTTATTTTAGGTTTTATCAGTTCATGACGATGCAAAAATAGGCCCAGATCGTGGCATAAAAAGTGATGTGACTATTGTCCAGCTTTGTGGTAATAACGCAGGTTGGTGACAGTCTGACCGTTTGTGCAAAAAGTTACGAAATCAAATGGTTGCTCCATTGAAATACCTTTTACATACAGGTCCAGCTGCAACATTGATGAAAATGATCTCGCGTGTACAACGCGGGGCTGGAGGAACGAACGTATCTGCAAGGAAAACATTGTCCAAGACCAAAACCAAGAAAAAAAATTATGATATTATTTTTTATCATTATTATTTGCCAAAAGCAGCAGCAATGGATGGGCGCTGCGACATCACTGAATTGATATGAAATGAAACATGGCACACAATGAAATGGCACACAATATAAAACATGCAAGAAAGTCTAGCAAAGCACCACTCACTGACCCCGAGTCCAACCAGTCCTCGTATCTTCTTTGGTCCAGTCCCAACCTCAAGCAGAAAGCCGCTGGGATAAACACCCTCCTTTTGCAGCCCCAGAAGTTGCCGTTCAAAAAAAAGGAGAATTCCACAGTTCTCCGCACCTGAACTTAATTTATTTGCCAACAAGAGTTCATTCCTCTCCATCCATCAGATCGTCATCGTCCCGTGCAAATTTTCAGTCGAACGACTGATTGACTATGGTTGATGAGACAGGATTATCTCTATATTTTAGACGAACGGCCAGTCAGGTTTCATCTTTCTCGTGCCTCTCGTTGCTCTTTGCGTCAGTCGAGTTATTCTTCGTCCTTGTTTCACTTTATAACAATTTCCATCAAATTTTGCACTGTCTGCGTTGACAATTTTTGAGCGTTCGATTTTCGATTCGGAAGCGGAAGTTCTCACATACAGCGTTGTTTGAAAACATTTTCGTCCGTTTCGCTCATTGTTTTGGCCTCGAAAAAATTCAGACTGGTTTCTTTTTTCTGTTGGTCCCTGTTGACCCTTCGGTTGGCCCCCGTCTTCGGTTGCTGTGATTGGACTCGTAAGTGTTATCGTATAGGCCAACGAGTACACACAACACAGTGCTGTCATCAGCACCCGACCTGCTTGCTATCAGTCAGAGTCAGGCACATGTGGATATGCACACGAATTTCGAAGACGTTTTTCCGAAAAGTCAAAAAAGGCGGATAGCAAGCAACATGCCATGCCAGGCAGACACCAACCGATAGATAGATTTGATACATTGCAAAATTTTGCCGGATTTGCTGCAGAATTGGAACAAAAAGATTGAGAGTAGAAGCAAGGTAGTTCTGTCGTGAGTTGGTGTGCTGCATGCAAATATTTCTTGTTGTCTGTTGATTCTTCTTCGATTTGTATTCTTCTTCTATCTATCTGTGCTTTTGTTATGCAAAGAACAAGGAGATGTCGCCAAAGGCGGAATAAGTGATCGATCGTTCTTAGTCCTGGCCTGGAGATGGGTAGGTTTTGGCATGGCCATGGGTAGGAGGAACGTCGAACCACACTCCACGTGCACTGTTCTCTTGTTTTTTTCTGCCGAATCTTTTTTCGTCGCACGGACTCTCCAAACGGACTCTCCAAAACTCTACGGTTTTTCCAAACATTGCAACGAAAAAAATCGTTTTTTTTTCTTCATGTTTCCCTTCTGAGGAAGGAGGGGGCGGGGGTGGTGAAACATTCGTTTGCATTGAGATTTGGGACATCTGTCGGGGAAAGTCATTTGTACGGGGGGACGCAATTGCGTAATCGCAGGGAAGCATTTTCAGAAAACGGCAGTACCCTTAGCCGTGCAATTGTGTCCCCCCTTTGGCACTAGCATACGGCACAGGGGTGCCTTTTCTCTGGATGGTGATAGGTTGGGATAGGTTATGCGTTTTGGATTGGTTCAGTTCGCGTGTGCAAGGTTAGGTTAGGATGTTGAGGTTATGTGTATCGTGTAAAATGAACCTTACTTTCAACAACCTCGACCTGATCTAACCCAATCTAACCTAACCTGATCTGATCTCCCTGCGCGACTTTGAAGCTATGTTTTGTTCAGCCTGCAATTTTGAGACAGGATGAGAAAAAATAATGCAGGCACTTTGCAACGAAAATGCAAAAGAAACCCGTTTGAGGAGTACACAATTGCACGACAGAGAAAAAGCACACCATGTACCATCTGCCGGAGCCAGAGAAGGGACACAATTGCACGGCTAAGAGTGGGGCTTTTTTTCTGAAAATTTTACCTGTAATCGTGCAATTGTGTCCCCCCCTTATAAACGACATAACCCCATCTGTCAACTCAAGAGAAGAGACGAGTGGGAAACTGATCAGGGATCAATCCAACATGCGTTTGTGAACAGAACAGAGAACACCACCCTTAACGCACAGGGTCTTCGACTGCTTTGTCTGACTGGCCTGTTCTTCAAATGAACAAGAAATTTCGCCTTTTTCCTTCTCCGAAGTGATGCTTTTCTGACATCCGAGATCGGGCTGGTTTTTTGCACTGGTTTCGTGGTTTCGTTCCAAAACCTTGTTTTCCCTTTTGGCTGGGCTTTCATCTGGCAGCAATCAGTTTGCCAAGCCGCAGAGCGAATGGGCCTTGTGCCAAATGAAATGTCGCAACTTCGTTTTGCAAATTGGAAGCACAACGAAGGTATGTTTCGTTGAGTTGGTTGGAACAATCGATTTCGTCGGAAACGCGCCAGTGCTTTCGCTTTCCAGTGCTGCGAATGATCCAAAACAACGAACTGTTGTTTTCAATTTGGATAACCTCGATTTGTCTCGTTGGATTTTTCCAATCTTGAGTTTGAGTTGGATCTTGGATTTGGATTGTAGGTACACCTGTGTGGTTTGAAGTATGAGCTCTCTGTTTCTGTTATTCGCATGAGGGAGGTAGCTCAATGCAAGCTGGGCTTCACCTAGCGGTTGGGATGAGAGTTTCATTCCTTTATTTTTTTTCAGCCAAATTTAGCAGAAAAACGGATCTTATCTCACCTGCTCATGCTGCTCATTCTCAGCTTGCGAAGGCGAATAGCGCACAGGGTGGCATGCAAATTACTGTATAATTGACGACGCATTTTTCTAAGTCCATCTATTGACGGCGCCTTTTTCCAAGCCCGGTTCTGGTGTGGGTATCTATGACGCGGATTCAGGTCTTTTGTTTGCTGATGTGACCAACATACGTATGTATGCGAGACCGTTCCAACTACCGGTTTTTTTCGCAATATCCACGTCAACAGCATCCATCTTCGCGCAGAGCTTATTCGTGTTGTGCAGATTTTTTTTCCAACCCGAGTCACAGAAGAAGCTTCGAAGCAGCAGTCATTTTTTGATGTGCAGAAATTGGTCAAACTACTTCAGAATTCTGACTTCATCAATGCCCCGCCACCTGACAATAATCGTATTACAGGAGGGCAATTGGACGAAATATTAAACTCTACCTCAATCACTTTTTTTCTAGCGGTCGGGCATTTAGCCTGACCCTGCCCAAGAAAATAAGCTTAATCTGACTGGAGCGAAAAGCTCCGACGAGGTTCGGCTGTTTGCAGCCCGCGATGCGATGTATGAGGCACCCTGTCTTTTCGAACAACCTAAAAAAAGCAATCTTTCATCACCCGAGGTCAATAAAGCGTGCAAACGCCAGGTTATGACCGAAAAAAAAAACAAAGCAACACCATACACAACAATTCCAAAAATGCAAGATGGGCCATGAAAAGCGGCGCAAACTTCAACCTCCAATGCTGTACTGTATCTGGAATTGATCCGGAACTGCTGGGCGTTTTGTCTGTCGTGTATTTAGTGTTCAGTGTTGCATTGGGTGTTTGTTTTTGTTGTGACCCCGAGCGGTTTCCTATGCCATTTAACAGCGATCCATTTCAAAAGAGTCGTAAAAGAAATAAGGTGATCCCATCTTTTAACCAAACCAAATTACCCCAGCCCTCAAACCGCCCAAAGTTGGGGAAACCATGGCCCCAATGGAATTGGTACATAACCATAAATTCAATTAAATCAAAAGATTGTTGGGGAAACTTAACCAATTTGGTTGAGGGTGGTTTATTTGAGTGGGGAATGGGTGATCTTTTGCCTTTTTGCAATGCATTGGTTTTTTTTTTTCGGTGAAAGAAATAGAGGGGCATCTTTTTATCAACGGTCCACACCTGCAGGCGTTTTGCAAAAATTTTTTGCCTGCTTCATTTCAAAAGGGGATTCCAATTAACCTTCCAGTGGAAAGAAATGTGGGTCCTTTTCCGGAAATGAAGGTTTTAAAAGAAAACCAATGTTAAATTTTACATTGGAAGTTTTTTTCCGAAAAACTTTTTTCCCCACCACTCTTTCACCCAAGTGACAGACCAAGCACATTTAATTTCCGCATGTGACTGGGCCATTTTGAAAAATGACCTTTTTTTTGCCAAAAGTGACCTGGAAAACTGTCTGTCCTTGAACAGAACGAGAAACAAAAATCTCCAGCTGCCCTTTTTCGCTGGGCTGGAATTTGGAAAATTCAATGATGAATTTGATTGCACTTTTGGCGACAGGCCAAATCATGAGGTAAGACAATCGTTCATGCACTTTTTGGTGCGCATATTATTTCCCCTCGGTATACGTATAATAGCGTGTCCACACATTCGCGATTTTGTCGCGTTGTCGCGTCGTCGCGCGCAAAGTTGTCCGGTGCGCCAATATCGCCTCGTGTGTTGCATACTATGCATGGTGATTATTTCTTCGCAAATGGCAATGTCGTTGCACCGGACAACGTTTTCGCGCGCAACGACGCGACAACGCGACAAAATAGCGAATGTGTGGACCCGTTATAACAACGCCATTTTGGAAAATAAATAAAATAAATACCGACAATTTATTTCAATCATCTTTATTCTCTGCAAAATTCAATGACAAATGATTCAATTCATTCAAACATTTGTGTCTCACAAAACTTCAAACACGCCTTCCATGTGCTTTGTGTTTTGTTGCCATCATTTCGCGTCACTCCAAATGTTCGCTTGTTTTGTTCCTCGTTGTGAAAATTGGCCTTTGCTCCTGCTTGTTAATCCGCAAAGGAAACAAGAGGGTGTGACGATATTGTCAACGAGTTAAGTGAAGTCAAGTCAACCATCAGCCAGAATCATACGCAACAAACAGGACATTTGAATCGCGTGTGCATGTCTGCAAAGTGAGACGAGACACGCGGAGTGGTGCGCATGTTTATGTTGTTTTTTCCAGGCCAAAAAGTACCAAAAAGTACTTTGGCACTGACACGTGCCAATGACGCGCTTTTGGGTCCTGATCCTGAACTCCTGTGTGACTTCTCACAAAATTGTCAACATCTTGGAGAGGCGGAGCTTTGTGGTGCATGGCTCGCATGTTTTTGCACCAAAAAAGTGCATGCTGTTTCATTGTGGAAAATGCGCACATTCGAAACGGGATCAACACTTCCCTCGAATGACGTGCGGCGTTTTTTCACTTTCCGTCCAACAAAGAAAACAAATGGAAGCTTGCAGAGAAGCGTGCCCATGGGAAGAGGGGTTTGATTGGCTGGATTGTTGTTTCAATCCACTCCAGTTGTTCCTTGGCATGAATTAGCAGAAACACGACGATGCTGGTGTGAAGGCAAAATAGCAAGTGTCAATAACGGGTTCAACGACGACTGGTTATTGCAGGTTTCGTGAGTGAACTCTTGACTTCGTTCGTCCTTTCCAAAAGAGGACAGATGGTCATGGGTCATCCTCATCACGAATTTGAGATTGTGATGTTACAGGTGACAATTTGAAATGAAACGTCTTGCCATCTGCAACAACACGAAACTCCCACCGCAAAGGTTAACAAAATGGGAAAGCAATCTCGTCGAAGAAAGCATCAGACCACTATTATAGACGGCGGTCCAACCCGCCCGTCACGCTGTGTACGAGGGGCGTTCAATATGTTTCAGGCTTTGCATAGAAATTTTTATTTCATGGCGTTTTCCTCTCATGATATCAAAATTTGGTTTATTCTGAGATGCTGGTGTGAATTTCAGATTAATCCGATGCAAATTATTCATCTTCTCGCCGTTTGAAATGAATACACCCGAAGCGGCCAAAAGAACATTTTGCTCAAATGAGAAAGTGGGTTTTTTTAAAGGAATAC
>JASGXE010008242.1:0-17928 GCA_030068105.1 Sinentomon sp. SZTP_YWyxl
CAACTGGCGTGGTAAAACAAGTTATCTCATTGGGCACCGCAGCCTCACGGGTCATCACGGCACGTGTTTAATCGCAACCTATGGACATCATCAAATGGCGTGAGAAAACGAACAAGCGAAAAACTGTTAGGAAACAAATGCGTAAATTCAAACAATACAGGGTGAGTCACCTCGAATGTTGGTTTTTTTCGATCGCAATTTCCGCGAAAATGGAGATAAAAAATACATAAACGTTTGGCCATGCAAATCTATAATTTTTGCAGCGCCCTGTATCATTGTTTTCCCGAGGTTTTTTGGAGTTTTCCCGCGCCTGGGGCCTCCCCACGCCCATCCCCCCGCACCTGGGTGCTTCCCGCGTTTTTCAGGGGCGCCGATCATGGGGGGGTGGGGGGGTTGCATCCCCACAATAATGGAAAGGGCTATTTTCTGGGGGGATTGTTGCCCTTGCCGCATCCCCCGTTATTATACCCTTTGTTGAACACCTAATTATACCCATGATGCCCTCAATTGGCCAATTTTTGTCAAATGGTATTTCGCCAATTTTTGTGTTGTGTTCGTCCAGTTGGAAGCCGGCATTTGCAATGAAGAAACACGCTGTTGAATTTTGTGCAACATGATTGTTTATTTTGAAATCGTGGATATTCAATTCGTAGGTCAATTGAATCGATATGCGTGCAGATGGTGCTTGGGACAAAAACTATGGC
Source organism: Sinentomon sp. SZTP_YWyxl (assembly GCA_030068105.1). NCBI lineage: Eukaryota > Metazoa > Arthropoda > Protura > Sinentomata > Sinentomidae > Sinentomon > Sinentomon sp. SZTP_YWyxl. Next base: position 705 of record JASGXE010008242.1, read on the forward strand.
AGTTTTTTCAAAAATTGCGAATTATGAGCAACTCTCAAGGTTCCATTTTTCAAAATTTTCCACCTTCGGGTAGGGGGACACCCCCTTCCGGAACCCCTCCCCCAGCGTTGCGCTTCGCGCAACGTTTCGTCGGGAACGACATTGCCCCTTTTCCTAGCACATTGCTCCGGTGTTGCCCCCATGTCCTGAAAAATCGATGCCCTTTTTAGTCTCATCCCCCCAATCCTAAAGAGCTGTCGGCGCCACTGCATCTGATACGGGGTACTATTGTTGGAGGGAACGTAAGTAGGTCATTGTTATTTGCGGTACTGCTTCATTCGTTCTTCTGTACTGGACATGGAATAGCCATTCTTAGCTAATGAAAGCGGTGTTAAAAAGCGGTCTCCCATAAGGGATATGTGTGGACCGTTGAATGGCTTTTTGTCCTGAGGTAAAATGACTGCATTGTTACCGTGGAAGCAAAACAATGTTCTGGGCATGGGATATGAGAAGTGGGCGCCAGGTGCCTTAAAAACGGTAGAACGTCTGGCTTAGCAAAACTATAATTTTTTCAGCACCCTGTATCGTTATTTTCCGGATGTGTTTTGGATTTTGCCCGCGCCTGGGGCCTCCCCAGCGCCCCTCCCCCCGAGCTTGGGCCTCCACGTGCCCCTCCCCCCCGCGCCTGGGGCCTCCCGCGTTCCCCACTGCGGCCGATGGGGGAGCAAGCCGGCGGCATCTGATACGGGTGCTATTCTAGGAGGGAACGTGAGTAGGACATTGGTATTTGCGGTACTGTTTCATTCGTTCTTCTGTCCTGGAGATTGAATAGCTATTCTTAGCTATTCAAAGCGGTGATAAAAAGCGGTCTCCCATAAGGGATGTGTGGACCGTTGAATGGCTTTTTGTCCTGAGGTAAAATGACTGCATTGTTACCGTGGGAGCAAAACAATGTTCTGGGCATGGGATATGAGAAGTGGGCGCCAGGTGCCTTAATTTCAAAATCATGTTTAGAATAGACACAATTCCTGAGGCCGTCTGGGCAGGTTCCGTGCGCCTACACATCTTTGGAATTTCTGCACAATGATCGTATTCAAAAGATTTTATCCGAATCTGGTAAATTCTTTTCTAGAGCAGAGAACGCGGCTGGCGTCATCAACTGAACAATGCAGATTCCATGGGTCCGGTGCCACCATTGTGCTAAAAATGCAGCAGGTTTCGTTGCACCATGCGTCGTTTGGAGTTTGGCATTTCTTGTTGCAATGTGAAAAGGCCCGTAAAAAGAAACAGGTGAGCGCTTTTGTGAGGATGAGCGCTCATAATTGGAAAAGGTTTTGTCATTCCTTGCACCAGTTCCACTCGTATATGTATATATCCCCAAGCGTTTTTAGATCCTATAGATGTCGACGATTTGGCGGGAATCAAGACGGAACGGCGGAACTTTTCCTTCAAATGGTGTGGGAGAGGAATGGGCCATTCTGCCCTGTTGGATGACCAATTGCCAGCCGCTTGTTGGGCGGACTTTGGAGGGTATGTATATATTTGGAAAATTGACATTTTTGCGTTGCCTATTTCACTTTGCGTTAAATTTGGTGTCCAGCGTTTCAAGAGGGCAATAAATATCGACTGCAGGGAAATAAGGAATCACTGAGATAAATGCAGGGGCAGTCCTATGATTGTCAATTTCATCACGAATGGCCCAAAGCACCACCCATGGCCGCATGGGGTGCCCCAAAAATGTTTTAAAAGCATGGTCCGAGCGAAACAGCTATGTAGTTTGTGCTGGGATTTCTCAAATTGATTAAAATTTCCAGTTACAAAGTTGTTCGGCAGTGTGACAAAAATGCCACCGGTTAATTCGTTGTTCATGGCGCCTGCGACGTCACAGCCGCCCTTAATTGTAAGTATATGTTTCTTGCAGTGCTCAAAATGTCCCGAAAATAGGCTAGGAGCGCTTTTTCCGAAAAAGGACGCAAACAAAAATTGTTGGGCACATCGGTCTTCAAGGAGGGCACTTCACCCTTCCAGGAGGAAACTTTGTCCATCGAAGAGGGCACGAAACAGTTCCAAGCGGGTGCCCAGGGGGAGCGTTTTTTGCATAGTTTTCCATTTACGGGAACGCAAAGGATTCATGGAATGTGGGAGCTGCGCTCCCACACCCTTAGGGAGGGCAGGAGTGCGCGCTGCCAGAGCGCCCATACACTTTGAGCACTGATTTCTTGATCCCGTAAGTTACCAGCCTCACCAGAAGGCGAAGATGTACCGCAACGCCGGCCTGGCCTTTGCCGCACGCAAAGTAATAAACTTGCAAGCACACGAGATGGAGGACGCTCTTGCAAATTGCAGAGATATGGCGATTCTGCCCATCCAAGGCCGCAGGTTTGCGTCTGAGGGGACTACCCTGGCCGCGATTTTGTCAAACCCACGGGATTCCAACCGGTCCAACGCACACCCCCAATATCTGACCAAAACATGATTCTGCTCTCCGATTGGCCCGGGAGCCAAGAGAACCGAATTGACGACACTGTCCCAAGTACCCACTCTTCGAAGGTACCTACACAGCACAAGATTTGATAATGCAAATGCACGTTTCATGAACATGATAAGACGTTCTCCCTGCAGCCACTGCAGCAATGAGAGTCAATGTATTTCAACGATAAGTACTGTATTCTCACAGCTTCATGCATTGGCATACGTCAACAGCATAGCAAATGAATGTGGCATTGCGGAATGTTGTTTGGCATGCTTTGGCATTCGTTTTGAGTCTGTATGCTTCACCTCCTTTGTTGTTGTTTCCACTTGTTGCACACGGCATAAAAATTCCACATGTCCTTTGGCGAAATGATTTTTGGTTGCACGCCAGATGCACATGGCGTTGGTGGATTGTACGGGTTAGATCTCGGATGAGCTTTTTATCGCGTGAAGGCGTTATGTAGACTTGGCACCAATGCACACTTGCTTTCTCGCGATCGGTGAGACTGAAACCGCAGAGTGAAAACATCGTCGAGTGCGCAACAGCACATCAGCCTGCATGCGTCCGCAACGGTGCCAAAATGCTCTGAAACTATTTTGAAATTGCCGAAATTTTTTTCCAATTCAGAAATTGTTCAAGCCATGAATTCCATCCAAAGCAGCATTTTTTCTGAAATTGAAAAAAATCACTTTTTGAAAACCTTTTTAAACTTGGAAATGAAAGAAAGGATTGAAATGGCAGAAAGTTAAGCCCATTTGAGAATGCATGACTGTAAAATTTGTTACGAGAGGCACAATTGTCATCGAACTGATACTGCTTTCAGTCTGGAAAGCCGATGTCGGAAAATGCCTGGCATGCAACTCACACGACAGATCTGTCCACATCGGTCTTTGACCGATGTGGACAGATGCATTTCAAGGGGTCACAGGAAATAAAGACAAAGAAATGGGGCAAACAAAATGAAGGGCCGAAGAGAGGATTTGGAATTCCGACAGAAAACGTCATGCTTGAGGTCATGGATACCATTGCATTTTTCATGTTTTGGAACAAAGGCAACCGTTACTCGTATCATTGCCCGCATTGACTCCCACCGTCCATTGTGTTGGACGGATGTCAGCCAAAACCATGCAGCCCAATGTGCCCAATCCTGCCTCCAGTGTGAAGACGATCCGATTCGAGAGACACGGGTTTGGTGGTAAGCCGCGGTGACAATGGAGTAGGGGGAGGTTCACCATGTTGGCCTCCGTCTGTGTACTCGTATGGTGTTAATGCGCGGAATGCAGCATACTCGTATGCAGGGCCAAGGAAGTCTTCCTTGGCCCTGCTCGTATGCATCCAACTCTACCTCCTCAATACCTCACCGCAACCCGCTCCCAAAGGAAAGCGGGGTCAAAATACCATTGCTCTGAAAAAGTGACGTTTCCTGATCGTTTTCACCAATGAGATGGCAGTCGTTCCTCATTGGCCACAAAAGTGGGATATGACGTAGGACCAGGTTTGAAATCCCGTGGGTTTGACAATTCTCACCCTGGCCTGGTTATGGGTATATATCCCGTGCAGACGCCAAAGTGCCAGACCGGCAGACACTGCATTTTTTCTCTCTATCTCTCACTCTCTCTCTCTCTCTTGGTAAAATAGCTAATGCCTGGAGCAGCTGGACTTCTTGCCGCGAGCATAGCGCCTCTACATCTGATTATCACCGCCAATTCTCAATTTTGAAACCGCAAGATGCGAGTGCAATTTTGAATCCTCACTGCTTTTTTCTGCCAAAGAAGGTGGAATTATCCAAGCTGTAATTTCGAACGAGACGACTGGCCCTGGTAAAAAGCCCAGCTGCGCTTCAGCGAAATGAAAACGCCAATGTTAAATCAATATCAAAATCAGCGAATATTTATTTTACAATCGGAAAATATACAAAATCTACAGTCAAATTTTATACACAACGTTTCGATGCAAGAGTGCACAATACAATCAGAAAAAATTTCATGAGAAAACAAAGGAGCATAGGCAATAGGTCAAAATGGAGATGCTTGCTGGCCAGCAAACTAACTAAGGGTAAAAAAAGATCATAAGGCGAAACACGATATTTACGGGGTTACAATATTCGCAAATACAAAAACACAATATTCTCAGAAATACAGTAGGAAAAAAGAATAACATTACAATATTCGGACATTGTGAGACCCCAGCAGCAATTGTGATAGATACATGTGTAGAGTCAACATGATGTGCGCGCAGCAAATACCAAAGTCAGCATCTGGAAAATATTTTCAATAAAAAAAAAATATTTATGCAGGATCTAACATCAGACAGCGAAGAAGAAGATGTACAATTCGTGGGCACAGTCCAGAGGACTCCGGTATCTGCTCCAACGCAGGCCGCAGCAGTAGAATCAGCCATGGGGGCAGAAGAGTTCCGCCAAGCAGTCGAGAGGGCGAGGGCGATCGACACCATGCTCCGCCAGATGGAGGCGGAAGAAGAAGCTGAAGAGGCAGCCAGGGAGGCTGCGGCCGAATACGAGAGGAGGTGGCGAGTGGACCTTTTCGTATGTCCGCGGTTAGTATGCCATTATTTAGAGTTTTCTGAGAATTCGCATTGTCAGTTTCGGCAAAGGGAGAATGCTCGTGCAAGAACGGAAAATTGTAAAAAACCAGCCGGACAAAGCATGAAAATTGAAAATGCACAAGTGCGTATTTACAAAGTAAAAAGCATAGATGTTAAAAACAAAGCTAAATTGCGACATTACAAATATTTCCAAATTCACGCAACGATATGCGAAAAGAAATACATCAAATTATTGTTGCAATTAATTATTATCATCATCATTATAAGCAAAATTATTATTGATGCACATTAACAATTTACAAATGATTAAAAATTCAAAGCAGAGACAATGTATAAAAAAATGCCAGGACGGTTGAGGAAAAATAAAAAAAAAAACAGTGGCAATGCAAAATTGAAAACAAGCGAAAACAAACGAAAACAGGGATTAAAAATGTACAAGTAAGAGGCCAGGTGTGCGAACAATGGGTTCGTGTTGAGGCCCCCGAATTCTGGGAACAAAATGAAAGTAACCCTTTTGCCCCATTTGTTATCTGAGCAAAAGTAGCAACCACTGGAGTTTCCAATCTTCATTGTCAGCAGTTGGCGCCTATTTATATTGTTCTCTTTCCATGATTAATTGGGGCGTCCGAATGTGCATACCAGCGGGACAAATGCCTGGACGGTTGAGGAAAAATAAAAAAAGCCAATGGCAATGCAAAATTGAAAACAAGCGAAAACAAATGAAAACAGGGGGTTAAAAATGTACAAGAGGCCAGGTGTGCGAACAATGGGCTATTGTGAGGACCCCGAATTCTGGGAACAAAAGGAAAGGAACCCTTTTGCCCCATTTGTTATCTGAGCTAAAGTAGCAACCACTGGAGTTTCCAATCTTCATTGTCAGCAGTTAGCTCCAAATATATTGTTCTCTTTCCATGATTAATTGGGGCGTCCTAATGTGCGGCCAGTGGGACAAATGCCTGGACGGTTGAGGAAAAATAAAAATACCAGTGGCAATGCAAAATTGACAAGTGAAAACAAGTGAAAATAAGGTTTAAAGAAAAATATACAATAGGGACAGCATGTTTTTTTTGCTTATCGGGCAAAATTAACTGTTTACAATTGACAAAAAATTAACAATATCAAAAATTAAAAATGCCAAAGCACACGTGTCCTTTTCACGAAAATGGGGTTCTCTCCCACGACACTTCGCAAATTGAGTCCTATCTCGCTCCTTGCTTGAATCCCTTTAATTCCACATTGAGTCAGAAGGTGAAGTTTAGCCACGCATGGCCGCCATCACGGTAGCCAGCACGCTCCATGGTTTGAGCGGCGTGTATTTGCGGTCTTTCCTCATTCTATCATAAAAGTTCCGCAAAATGAGGCCTTCGAGTCCGTACTCCGCTATGGCTGACAGTGCCGAGGCGTCCGTCATGGGAAGGAAACGGGGAATGTAAGCCGGTGGATGGGGCTCGAAGAGAGCCGCATCCTGGAGTCGCATAACCTGACCTGTGACCACCTGGCTCATGATTTCGAAGGTATGGCGCTGCTCATCCAGAAGCTTGATGTGTTCCATAATCTTCGCCTGAGCGGCGTTGAGGCCACGCAGGTCGACTGCAGGCATCCTGAGCGCCTTGAATGGCACGAAACCCCACGCTGGATCTTGTGCGTCGGTGTGCGGCGATCGTGTTATCTCGGCGTGACCCTTGGACAGGATCTCCACCGAGATCATCTCGGACCCGCAGATCGCCCAGCCGCTTGCATCCGAGCCTGTAGGATTCAGTGCGCTCGCGACTGCGTTGAAGAGGGCGATGATTTCCTCGCCGATGAATTTCATGGCCGACACCTCTCCGTCGATAGGTTCAGGACCTGCAAAAGCTTGGGCAGCAAGGGAGCAGGATGCGCGTGACCCTAGGGCATCCGCCGTGGGGTCACATCACATGCCCGGTATCTTCGGATACACGGGCACCTGGCATAACCTGTTCCAACCCAACTCCACATGCCCGAGTGTCCCCTGTGAGTCTCACAGGGGGCATGTGCTGCCTGCTAAGCCAGTTTGGGGTGTTGATGGATAAAACCACCTGCACTCTGGACTGGTGAGCAAACGGAGACATGGGGCTGGTGGGACTTCCTCTGGGAAGCTCTGCCAGTTAACAGTCAACAAAGTTGTCCATGGCCTGCTGGTGTCTGGGGAATGGATCAGAAGGGCTAGTCCAAATGGATCCTGGAGTGACATCTCCCCTTAAGGATATCAGATGGTTACGACTGCTATGAAGACTGTTTTGTCACTGACCACATTGATCTTCCCGAGGTCCACAGACCGACGGCGTCATGGGGTCTGGCACCTTCTCATCAGACGATCACCAAGCAATATGCCTAAAAGGTCGAAAGTTGAGAAACAACGGGCGGCTTACCGGTAACTTGTTACGAAGGCCTGGGGAAGGAACTGACCCCGTTTGCATTGTAACCCAAGTTGCTCTGCGAGAATCAAACCGGATGACTTCAATGGGGTTCATACAAGGTTCCTTAGATGCTGGATCACGAGGACCGCCTCTGATGTCATTGTTGGTGGGAGGAGTTTTTACTCTCATTGATCAGTCAGCGCCCGCCTTAAGGCTAGCAGCCCTAGCCCAGAAAGCTATTGATCCCCAGCTGTCTGCTTCTCACTCTGAGCCCTGTTGAGTAGGAGTGTTCACTCTCCGAAAGGTGGACATTAAATACTCGGCTTACAACAACACAGACAAGAACACAAAACACTGATCGACTGATTTCTTTTGCAGGACCCCTCACTCGCTCTGCGAGTTCATCATCCCTTGCCTCTTCCTGCAGCACTGCCTCAACTCGCTCTACCGGATCCCAGCAGGGCAAGTGTAAATGGACCCAGGAAGAGAACAGAGAAGCCCTGGTGTGCCACTACATTGCCAAGAGCAGTGGCCTCAAGCTGCTGAAAACCCAACACGCCCTCTACAAGCAGAGGAACCCCGAGACGCAGCTAAACCCAATCACCCTCTCCAATACCATCAACCGCATCTTGAACAGAAGGTACTTCTCCCTCCTGGAACTCAAGGGGATTCAGGCTGCTGCTGTCCCCCGAGTCAGGCTCGAGAGGCTTGCTCACCTCTCCCAGGTTCAGGCACTACCCGATACCATTGAGGAAGAAACCCCATTGCCTGAACCACAAACCAGCGAGGAGCAACCCGAGCTGGAAGCTGAGACCCCGAACCAGGAGGTCGAGAGAATCCTGGCTATGATCACCGCCCACCTCCATGCAACACAGGATCGCCCACTGCCAGAGAGGCTGCCCCTCCCCCGTGTCCAAGGAAGGCACGACACCGCCCCCACCCTCAGACTCATCAATGCAGCCATCCCCGCCATCGCCAGTGAGCATCTCCCTTGCACCCTTGACTTTCTCAGGGATCTCCTGTACGCCAGTGCCCTGACAGTCCTTGAAGAACTTGGCATCACAGTCACGCTACCATCCCGTCGGACTGCTGAGCCCAAGTGGAAGATCAGGCTACAGGAGAAAGTCCAATCCCTCAGAAAGGATATCTCCATCATGACGGCTTTCCTGGCTCTCCCCAAGCCCACAGCCAAATTGAGCCGAAAAATCGAGGGGATCCTGAAGAGGCACAGCATCACGAACCCCGGTGAGCTGCGCGATCTCTTGGACACCCTGAAGATGAAACTGCAAGCCACATCCGAAAATCTCCGGCGAAGAAACAAAGCCCATCAGCAGTACCGGCAGAATGAGTTGTTCAGGCAGAATCCTGGAAAACTCTACCGGTCCCTTCGATTCAAAACCACTACAGTGGTTAAGCCACCATCCCAAGACGAAGTTCAAGACTTCTGGGGAGGCCTCTGGTCCACTGCAAAGTGCCCCAACCTCAACGCTGAATGGATCGAACGGGAAATTGAGCAGAATGACCTCAGAGAACTTCAGTCCTTCCCCCGCATCACAGAAGAAGAGGTTTCTGAGGTTCTGCGTAACTCCCACTCCTGGAAGTCACCTGGATGTGACAAGATCCAGAACTTCTGGTTGAAGAAGCTGCCCTCCATCCACGGGTACCTCGCAACAGTGTTCGACGCGATTGTGAGAAAACCCTCAACAGCCCCGCAGTGGATGACGATGGGAATCACCTACCTCCTCCCGAAATCCGAAGACACCCAGAACCCCCGCAGCTACCGGCCCATCACCTGCCTCCCAACGGTGTACAAGGCCCTCACCAAGATCCTTACCAACCGGCTCTACGCCCACATCAAGCCTGTTCTACCTGTAGAGCAGAAAGGCTGCCGTCGAGGCTGCCAAGGCTGTCGAGACAATGTGCTGACCGACAAGATGATTCTGGAAGTAGTGAAGTTCCAGAAGAAATCCTTGTCCACCGCATGGATCGACTACAAGAAAGCCTTTGACAGCGTCCCCCACAGCTGGATCATCAAGGCCCTCCGGATTTACAAGGTCAGTCCCATCCTTGTAAACTTCCTTGCCCGTGTGATGAATAACTGGAGCCTGAGACTCCACCTGTACCACTCGGAAGGCACTCTCATCACTGACCCCATCCAGGTGCGGACAGGCATCTTCCAAGGAGACTCCCTATCCCCGCTCCTCTTCTGCATTGCCCTTGTTCTCGCTGCAAAGTATGCGCACACGGAAACTATAACGACACCGTAATTCATGAGTACACTTGTTCTTAGGCGCCAAGTCTTGGCGCAGGCAGGCCGATGCGGTAGCGTGAAGATCCGGACGACAACTGAGGAGCGAGGGCAGTAAAGTGTCTGATTTATTTCCTTATAAATGGTGCATCTACTTGGGAACGTAGATTGTGGGGTAGAGGTCGAATATATGAGTTGCGACGCGGTGTTCTTGCGGGGTGGAGGGTTTGAGATCGATCAGGAGGTACCCGTGAGGCTCACTCGTGGCGTCTGCGTAAGCTTCCTGCAGAAACTTTGGCTTGCCAGGGAACATCTGGCGCCCCAAGACACTGATCTGAGTCGCGTCACGGGGAGATTTCATGATCACCATGTAATGAGTGTTTAGTGAGATGTCACGTGATCCCTTTTTACCGTGGAACAGGTTCTGCGTGACGAAAATGACCGAAGCGTTCCTATGATGGGAATATTTCGTAAACAGCTTGGAAGTTTCGTCGTTCGATTCGTGCATCAGGTCGTCCAGAATGTAAAGTTTCTTTTCAGGCCCCGGGGCTATGGTCGAGGGCAAACCCTCGTGAAATTCAACGTGAGGGGGGAATGTTGAATAGAAATCTTGCCATTCCCCGTAGCAATAAAATATCTTGTCGAATTTAACGTTGAATTTTTCCGGATGTTCAAGCAAAGTCTTTATCCACACAGTTTTTCCACTTCCGGACGGGCCGGCAATCATCATCGCAAACGGGTGAAGGAACATCCTGTACATTCGATGTCCGAATCTCAACTAACTTCCGAGCTCCTTATTGCTACACTATTTATATTACCCAGCGCTGTTTCTAACCAGCGCTCTTAGGGAAAGAGTGAATAAAAAATAAACAGCGGCGCAAAATATTGACCTTAATTAATTTTTTTTTATTTATTTTATTTTCAGGTGCCATGGTACCGGCTATGATCCGGACAGATGAGGCGTCCATCGAGAAAATGATTGGGGGAAATTAATGTAAGTTGTATGTAGTTGAAATTTTAAAGATGGCCGTACGGTAAACTGTCGAACGAATCAACTTTACGTCTCTTGGTGTTCACAACTCTGTAAACTTTTTCAAACTTTCGAGTAAACACCCTGTGTTCTTTTGTTCTCCCGATCTGGGTGCAAGGCACTTTGATTGCTGGACTGCCGTCCACAACCATGCCCTTCAAAGTTTGAAAATTTACAAGTTGTGATGCCGAGGATGTAATGGAGATTCCTTTACATTTTACAGCGTACTCGAACCCCGCTGGTGTCTGGATCTTGAGCGCATAGTTTTTAGGCCCCCCGCTGACAAATTCTTGTATATACGAACCGGCACCGTAGCACTCCAGCTCGTCGGTCATGTCACCGAGGAACTCCCCCGTTGGGGGGTCCACGTCACCCGGGCGCGACACGAATAGCACGCTGTCCGTATCGAAGTATACTACTCGTTCCCCGAGCTGCTCGAGGAACGAGTACAGGTGCAGTCTTGCCTGCGCTGTTGTGTAGGCAGCAATCACGGCGTTGCAGAACTCCTGCGTGGTCTTGGCCTGGTCAATGTAGGACCAATCGACCATGATCACGTCGTCTGTAATGGCCGTGGCACCCTTCACTTCGATACAGGGGTCCAGCAGCAGCTCGAACAGCCTGTGGGCGTCCCTCAGGAATTCGCATTTGGACATATTGGTGGCCTGTCCAAATTTCCCCCACAAACTGTTCAAGCAGATTTTTGCCAGAGCGCGCCGGCCCGGGTTCTTGACGATGTTCTCCTTTTCGAGCTTTATGCCCTCCCTCTCCTCGTAATCTCGGACGTACTCGTCCAGGTCACGATTAGGGGGGCCTGAAGCCTCCTGCTTCAGCTTTAGAAACGTGTTTACGTATTCCGCAAACACGCCTCCTTCAAAATGCAAAATGCTCGCTCTTCTTCCTCGTGCGTGCACGGGTTTTGTTCCAGCGTTTGCGCAATCAACAATAATTCCATCGCAGCTAGAGAAACAAAAAATATGAAACTGTTATTGTGTCGACAAACGATTCTGTGATGCGTGAAGTCAGACTGTGGAACTGACACGTGGAACGGTGCTCGGAAAACCGACACGTGGTGCTTTTTCGGGACAATTTTTTACATAAAACGAGAGTTGATCGCACACTCCAAATCTGTTGTCATGGGATGGAAGCACATTTGCTGCCCACAATTGTTTCTCATCACATTTAAAACCGATACCTGCTGCAGAGGGTGCAAATCCTTTCAATCATCATCCTGACACTTCCACTTTGTCTTATTGTCGGACGTTTTTGATAGTTTCAACATCAGCACGTCTGGACTTGGTCGTACGGTGCTGCTTCTTTCGACGAGTACTTAATTGATGGCTTTAAACACAGGCTACATTCCATTTCAACCGCAAAAGAAATCATCACGTAAACAACTGTTGTTCAGAACAAACTCATTGGAGTTTTTCGGAACTCACTCGCGGGTAGTGGCAGCAGCGATAAAAGCAAATTTATACAAATGCAAAGACGCCTCATCGGTACAGATAGATCTACGCTGGAAGTTATGTTTCGATCAAATTCTAAAAGTCTTCAAGAGCTGGTATCAGTGCAACCCCATTCTGAGGTGAAACCAAAAAATACAAAGCATATCCATTGCCAGGAACTACGCTCGCAGAGTCATTACCTTTCTTGGCTCCTTATTGACTGATATACGACAGGTTTGAGGTTTGATCAGTCAAAACACAATCGATTATTCGATCCCAACAAACTACCATCTGCTGCAGCTCAAAGGCTGGTGTTACAGGAGGGTGGTCTACACAAACAGTTGATAATTATTCTGATATACACACTTTCCACATCCCAAAAGAGAAAAATGCCACCTTTACGGATCTTCAAATCGAACATCGGTTTATCCGTTTCGACTGGGAGAATCGCTTACCTCTTCCAGAGGTGAAATCCATTGTGATTTTTTCAGAAATCCATCTCAATTTGAAATTTTTCTACAGTTACTATACAAAGAAGAAGGTTTTGACCACACTACAAGTTCTGGAAGACTACATGGCAACTAACGACACTAATCAACAGCAGCCTCCCATTAATAGTAACCAGAACACTCAGCTAAATTCAACAACTGCACTTGGTTTTCCACAGTTGCAATTGTTGCCTTTGGAAGTAAAGTGTCGTCAATAATACCTTCGAATATCAGCACCTTTTCGGGAAGTGAAAGAAGCAGTGAAGAAAAGGTAAATGTTAGAAGGAAGAAAAGCGTAAATGTTGATGACAGCCGTATATCCTCTGCTGAGATATCTGACTCCCCATCTTGAAGAAAAGAAAGCAACAATCTGTCGCAGAGGAAGCTACTGTTACAAGAAGAAAACGACGCTAAAATCAAAACCTGCTTTGATTCTTCAAACCCTTACTGGATCTAGAGGAAAAAAACTTGTCAAACACGTCTTAACGATTATATAGCAAACCATTCACGGTAATCATCTATGCCCATTTCCTAAAAAATTCGCAAACTTCTTCAACTACAATGTACATAAAACTGTTCTTCACCCCGTTCACCCAGTAGCGCTTGAATCTGGCAACCAACGTGCAATATCAAGTTGTAAATCTTCACAATTTCAAATCCAAGAAAGGAAACATAACGAGAATAGAGAAAATGTTAGAGCAGCAATTTTTGCTTTTGGGGAATTCAGGGGAAATTTTTAACCTTGAGAACAGCACATCATACAATCTCCAAAAGTTTACAAAATTCAATGGCAGCACAAGCAAATCGTATCATTAAAAAAATCTAAAATCGTTACTTGTGATAAAAAAAATTTCTAGAATTGGAAATAAATCTTATTCGATCAGGCTTTTCGCAAAATGCTGATGCAGAATCAACGTGCACGGCTTGGTTTCATAGTTTTTGTATCAATTCGTTCCTTTATTCCGACAAAAAAACAAATTATTGAGGCGATAAAAATATTAAAATCCATGGATTAGTATCAAGAACGTGGAAGTGGATGGTTGTTTGGAAATATACCAAAACTTAGATTGGGCATTGTAAAATTTAATCCACTTCTGCCCACAAGAAAACTCCATAAAATGCCTGTTGGAAGCTCATATATACCACTTCCCTAAAGATAATCCAAAAACCCATTTTGGTAAACATTCAAAACTTTAACGATCATTTTTGCTTCATTTGGTAAATTTTAGCTCACTTGTACCCCGTAAAAAAGCAAAATTTGGATGTCCGTTAAACCATTCCACAAAAAGTACTGTTTTTAAGATCTCCACTTATTTTATTTTGTCGAAATTCGGTGCAATTGATTTCCAATTTCAGCATGCATCAAACAATTACAACAAAAACATGCCATGCCTTGGAAAAACATCATTTTGAGGTTAAGAGTCATGGGCATTTTGAAACCTATTTTTGTGACCATGCAGACTTGTAATTGTGAGCCAAAATGTACGCAAAGTTGGCACTTATCAAAATCCAAAGTGGATTCTAGTGTACACGAGCAAATCATGAAACTTGCGGTTAATTTAGATGTAGGTTAAACGAACTTCTCTTTGCATGCTGCCGACATTGCTGAAATCATCCGGCATTTTGTACAATCAATGAGGACTGAGGAGTCACGTGAGGTAGAAGATGTCATCAAATCCGCATTGCTCTTAAGTTTTGGACAGAGAGGGATGGAAGACAGTATTTGTGAGGAAACAGGATTATGTGCACGTTTCAAGTTGCGCTTCTCTCTCAAAAGATAACCCCAATAATGTTTTTATACCCCATAATGTAGTTATAATGTTTAACCTCAACGCACAGACAAAATGATTTCGGTTTGAATCGCACAACACCGCTTGCCCCTTGTATTTTAAACGTTTATAAAATTTAATGCAGTGAGATTTTTCACGTCAACACGGTGTCACCATTTTATCTTAGCTCCCTTCTGACTTATAATTAGATTAAAAATGACGGATAATTCTGATCCCCCAACGCCGTTCATATCCCTTTTAAAATGGGAATCTATTATAGAATATAATTGTGATCAAGCCATTTCAACAATAACTAGAAAGTTTATCGACAACCATCTCACTGATGGAGACGGAAAAATGTTCGGATTTTCGAAGCTGTCTTTGTAAATATCCGTGTGACAGATCCTCTGTTCCAATCAGTTAGAGTCAAGCGAGGTTTGCTCAATTTTATGGGGAAAGGAGCTTCTTTTTTGTTTGGTCTCGCGACGGAAGATGAAGTGATAGACATTAGAACTTACAGAAAAGAAACGGCGACTGCTATCTCTGATATCCAATCTATCATTGGTGTCAGTGACCGGAGCGAACACGACAACACTGTAAAAGCACATATTGTGTGCGGAAAATACGTTCTGCCATTGGTAAAATTATCAATAGTCGTCATAGCTGAGGACGATCAACCACCAAAAACTTCTTTTGAACCAGAAAATGAACAGAAAACAGAAGCTGGAGCTTCGTCAACAGGTTCACCAACCCCATAAATCGTGCTCGGGAAGAATTTTCTTCTCAGATTCATCACAACACTGTGCAGAGCCTACACACTAAGAAACTGTTGGCACATTGCCCACAAGACTGTGGGACCTTGTTGCAAGGAAGGAGGTCTGATGTCAAGCGAATGTTGGATAACCTTTGGCTATTCATCTATTTAATCTTTTAACATTGAAAGCTTCGTAATTAATCGCAAACCGATTCCTTGAATTACATTTGATTTTGAAGCCGCGGTAGATTATTTTATTACTAATTTCTCATTAATATTTAGATAGGTCCAGGGATCAATTTTCAAAATATTTAGATACAAAGATCGTCGTGAATATTTAGATACAATGATATTTAGATCATATACATTGATAAAATGATATTTAGATACAAAGATATTTTAGATTAGTTGATACAAGAACAAAGACACAATGAATTTCAGATACAAAATCGTCGCAGAAATCAAACAAAACAACTCTAAACTCCATAAATAATCTTGCAGAAATATTACAGGCATTCTTGAAAAAAAGACAAAAACAGTACGTATAACTTCTCCACTTACATAATCAAATATTAGGCTTCACAGCTCCGTACCGAGCTACCGAAACTTTTCTACGTTGCATTGCATTAAATCCTTTAGAGCCAACAGCGAACAGCAAAAAACGTTTTGACCTTCGTATCTGCAGTTATGTTCTTCATATCTTTCTATCCTACGAATATCTTTCCTATCTTTTTCAATACTGCAGTTTCTTCTGTTTGCATTGCATTGAGGAACAAGTGCCACATATTTCTGCTTCGCGACTCGCTCTCGGTATCATCATATAATACCGAGGGCGATGACATCTGAAGGTTTATTCTTGGGGCTGAATAATGTAGACGGCTGGTCCTCCATAAAGGAGTTTTTGTTGCCTGCTAGTCATTTTGGTAGAATAGACCGTGTTTGTTTTTAAGGTCTATTCTGCTGCTTGTCACAAAAATGTGGGGAAATTCTTTTGCTGTCTGGACCGTGAATGATTGGAACGCCCTGGGTTCTGAGGTTTTTGGGATCTTTGTGTGGGCACCTTCAAGCGAAATGTCAGATCTTGGCTGATGAAGTAACATGACGTTTTGTGCTCTTGTTCTCATTTTAAATTGGTGACTTTTAAAGGTGAGAATGTGTAATGTTGGTATGTAGATTTGAAAATTGTTGTGAAACAAGAGCGCAAACATAATAATACAGAAATGTAGTTTTAAGCAGCATGCAAATATTGTCTTCTCTTTGTTATTGGGTGAAATAAAGGCACTTCCTCCCTGAGCAATAAAAGTCAAGAGCGACTGCTATTACACAAATGGACCAAAGAAGTAGATCGAAAGAAAGGATCTATTAAGTGGAGGTCCCATTGGAACTCGTTAACGCATGTATTCAGAAATATCTAGATGCGTAAACCCGAAGGATGAAAAGGAGTTGATAGCAACATTTGAGAAGGAATAAAATCAAGGCCCTCCGGATTTACAAGGTCAGTCCCATCCTTGTAAACTTCCTTGCCCGTGTGATGAATAACGGAGCCTGAGACTCCACCGTACCACTCGGAAGGCACTCTCATCATGACCCCATCCAGGTGCGGACAGGCATCTTCCAAGGAGACTCCCTATCCCCGCTCCTCTTCTGCATTGCCCTTGTTCTCGCTGCAAAGTATGCGCACACGGAAACTATAACGACGACACCGTAATTCATGAGCACACTTGTTCTTAGGCGCCAAGTCTTGGCGCAGGCAGGCCGATGCGGTAGCGTGAAGATCCGGACGACAACTGAGGAGCGAGGGCAGTAAAGTGTCTGATTTATTTCCTTATAAATGGTGCATCTACTTGGGAACGTAGATTGTGGGGTAGAGGTCGAATATATGAGTTGAGACGCGGTGTTCTTGCGGGGTGGAGGGTTTGAGATCGATCAGGAGGTACCCGTGAGGCTCACTCGTGGCGTCTGCGTAAGCTTCCTGCAGAAACTTTGGCTTGCCAGGGAACATCTGGCGCCCCAAGACACTGATCTGAGTCGCGTCACGGGGAGATTTCATGATCACCATGTAATGAGTGTTTAGTGAGATGTCAGTGATCCTTTTTTA
>JASGXE010008243.1:0-17848 GCA_030068105.1 Sinentomon sp. SZTP_YWyxl
TTTCGGGTCAGCTTGCTTTTCAGAAATTGTTGCTTCTCAAGACAGTTGCACAAGGCACTTTTTTCCGTTAATTTTTCCGTGACTTAAGATGGTGGAGAGCGTTTTGTGCAAGAATGCTCGAATGGGGCCCTATACATACTCGCAAGAAATTGTTTTCTTACCAAAAGCAAACTGAACCTGACCTAACCCTGTCACCTATCGGAATAAACAATGCTCGCTGGCCTGCAATCGACGTAACCCTGTCGCCAATCGGAAAAAACAATGCTCGCTTGGGGCACCGACATGTCATCTAAAGTCGCGGCAGGGTTTGTAAACGGCCAACCGGACAAGTGCAAAGTGCATGGCTGCCTTAGTTCGATCCATGCTGGATCGAACTCATGCATGGTTGTTTCCAGGACGATGCTCCTATCAAAAAGATAGCCTACTTTTTAGCTCTCACAAAGGAAGCGGCAGTGACTTGGTAACCAGTTACGGATTGTACAGGCTGTTTAAAAAGGACTATCAACCTATCTCAACCGTACCGTTCTCATTCTTCGGATTGGTCACGTGTCAAGATAGCCTATCTGAATTTGTAAACCTTGAAAAAGTGGTCTTTTTAAAAGGGGTTCAAAATTCTGTGCTGTTCTTGTGACAATAATTGTACCCAAGGTGACTTTTCAGCAATGTTTCTGCCTCCTCCGGCTTCCTCTGGAAAAGGTAATCACATTAAAAGGTTTTAGGTTTTAGGTTAACGTTAAGGTTGTCTTAAGGCTATGTTTACATTGATAGGGATAAAAGTTATGGTTAGGTTTAAGGTTTAATGTTTTTTGGTTAAAAAGTTGTGGATCGCGGCGATTTCGATTTTTTGTTTGGAAGTAGTGGCTTGATCTGTCGGCGGTATCAACACAGGGAGGCATGCCATTTCGGTCGACTGCATTAGAAAAAGGCACGCTACTGATGTACACGTGTGGATTTACCACACGTGTGCCATTGCCACTGATGTTCCATCCGATTCTTGATGGTTAGTAGAACGGTTAATAATTGCAGATAAAAAGCAGCAACGAAACTAAACCTGCAATCCCTTTCTACCCTAATTTCTGTATGCATGATTCATTTGCGCTCTCTACGATGAAACACCTCCCCGACTTGGAGACCAACGATGAATTGTTATTACCACTCACTCCCCTCACCGCCAGTGGCGTGGGGGGGACCTGTGCTGCCTGCCCTTCCGCTCAGGTGCCATTTTTTGCAAAAGCAACGCCGAAAATAAAATACGCCAAAATTACAAGAACACTTTGAAATGCAAATTGGAGAGCCTAAATTTGGAAAAAGCGTCTGCTTGTCTGTTTTATACAACTGCAGGTTTGCATTAATTTGTATGAATGAAAAGCAAATAAATGTCTCAGAGTTGGACATGCACAAACCAAATTTAATGTTTGGCAAATATTATATCGAAATGATAAAATTTTTGGATTCTGTCAATTCGTTCACCTGGTTGTAAGAATGACGCTGTCAAAATAAATAGTCAAAGTCCTTGTGCAAGATCTACTTCACCTGGTCAATCCTCTTGCTCTTCCGGTGTGCTGGTTGCCTGCTCAGTTCACCAAACTTAACGAGCTTTCTAGTTTTGCCAGTATAGAAAAAACTATGTTCGGGAATTGATGCAATTTTATACGTCTGTCAAGTTGGCTCCCCAATGTCATCCGATTTTCGAGTATTTTTGAGCATGGTTGGCATGTCATTGGTGTGTATTTCTATGCCACATCTCGGAATTTGTGTGCCACTCTACCGGATTTTTTGTGGTGATGTCAACGTGACGTCAAGTTTGCTCCACCACAGAAGAATCGTACTGACATCCGGTAAAGGGTGGCAAACAAATTCCACCGTCTGTGGCGTAAAAATAGTCTAAAATCTGATGACATGGCAGACAACTTGACACACGTCAATTTTACCAGTCCAAGTCGAAAGGCCTTCTGCATCCTTTATTTAAAACAAAAAAAAAATATTTCACCTGCGAACGCCTTCTGGCATGTGGCATGTCGAGTTCTTGAATTGCGCAGTGTTTCAGTGGTCGGTTTAACTGGGATATCGGTGGGGTACCGGCATACACTGGTCAGTGCAACTGCTGCAGCACTCCACATCGCTCCAGCCCGAAACCACAGCAATCCGTGATACCAGTTTTCCGGCTATTGTCAACCCGCAGGATGACCGGACAGCACTAATTTTTCTCTTCTATTCTTTCAAAAAAAAAAGAAGAAAGAAAATTTCTCTGATGGATTTTCGAAAGGATATTTTGGAGTACCAAGTATCTCAAGCATCTTGGCAACTCCCGTCACCATGGGCTTAATGCCAGGCTCATACATATACTCGTATATATTTCTCTATCGTCCGCATAACAAAGGGACGCTTCGTGCACACTTTCCACACATCGTATTGTGTCCATCCTTGGCTCTTCCACTTCAGTTATAGGGTTCTTTTTTCCTTCTCTTCCGAGGATTTATACATTTATTATTTCACTCATCTCAATGGATGCAAAAAACCCTTTCCGAAATAGGCCAAGGGGAGGGGTGTCCTCGTCAAGACGTGTATGTACAGTGTTAGCGAAATTGCTTTCGACAAACACGCAAACAATTGGGGCAAAAGAGTGTAGTTTTTAAAAAGAACAGCAAAACCGAAAAAATTAAAGTTGTCCTTTCTAAATTTTGTTGCACGCTTTCTTGCATATTTTCTTGCATTTTTGTTGCAAACTTTGTTGCATATTTTCTTGCACATTTTGTTGCAAACTTTGTTGCATATTTTGTTGCATACTTTGTTGCATATTTTCTTGCACATTTTGTTGCAAACTTTGTTGCATATTTTCTTGCATATTTTGTTGCAAACTTTGTTGCATATTTTCTTGCACATTTTATTGCAAACTTTGTTGCATATTTTCTTGCATATTTTGTTGCAAACTTTGTTGCATATTTTCTTGCACATTTTGTTGCACAATTTATTGCACACTTTGTAACATAATTTGTCGCAAACTCTGTTGCACAGCGGCATTTTTGTTTCTACACCAATCACGGAGGCAACATTAAAATAAAAATACTGGGTGTTAAGGTTAATTTTACCGGCACTGTATACGTATGTGTATCGCCTGATACCGGAGAACAGCGCCAAGCAAAGTTGCCTCTCCAGATCTCCGAAGCAGCCTTCCAAATCCAAAAGAGCAAAAAAAAAAAACGAACGAACGTAGGGGAAAAATAAATCTCCTGGCGATGTCGCCATCACGCAGTTCGGATGCCGCCTCCTTCTATCCCTTTTGCCTGAAATTATTTCAGAGGGAAGCTGTCACATATTTCTAAGCCTTCCTTAAGTTTAAGCTGTCGTGCTCCTATTGTGCGTCAAGGACTTATGGGCACTAATTTGTTTTTCGAGGGCAGACCTGCCAGCTAATTTTATGTCGCCTGTCTTCAGGTTTTCAGTCTGCGGGCCAGGCTTTAGAGGAGGTTCCTCTAAGGCTAGACTTTAGAGGAGGGCATAGGTCAGAGCCCCCACAGAGGCCCGATCCGGTCGAAGTTCAACCAGAGGGCTTTGACTTCGCTGACTCTCCTGATTTTGTTTGCAATTCGTTTTGTCAATCTGACGCGTACAGTTAAAAACGAATTCCTGACCCATGCTCTCTTTTCACCATTTCATGTCTTGGCACCCTTTTATGGTACTAATATCTAGATACAGATGTGAAAGACTAACACAAAGTTTAAAAAATGAATTTCAATCGCAGAAGATTAAACCGGGTTATGTCATTTATACGGGGGGACATTATTGCATGGTCGCAGGGAAACATATTCAGAAAACAGCAGTATCTCAGCCGTGCAATTGTGTCCCCACTTTGACACCAACATACGGCACACGGTGTGCCTTTTCTCTGGAGGGCAGGTAGTCAGGCGTTTTCGATAGGTTAAGTTGGGTTAGGTTCGGTTAGGTTCGGTTCGGTATAGGTTTGGTTAGGGTAAGTTATGTTAGCATGTGTTAGGAGGTTAGGTTTGATCAGGTCAGGTTAGGGTTCTCTGTGAATGAACCTTTACTTAATACGACCTCGACCCCAATCTAACCAAACCTGATCTGATCTCCCTGCGCGACTTCTAAGCACTAAACCCTATGATTTGCTCAGCCCGCAATAAGAGAATGACAAAAAATAATGCAGGCATTATGGCAACTAAAATGCAAAAGAAACCGTTTGAGGAGTACACGTCAATTGCACGACAGAGAAAAGCACACCCTGTGCCATCTGCAGGAGCCAAAATGGGGACACAATTGCACGGCTAAGAGTACAGCTTTTTCTGAAAATGTTTCCCTGTTGTCATGCAATTGTGTCCCCCACTTATAAACGACATAACCCATTAAGCCTTATTAAACCTCTAACTTTAACAGTCCATTATGGGCGTCTTTGGGTCATACCTTGCGACTTTGTGTCGTTGAGGGCACGTGACTTTATATCATGAGGATCTTGCTATTGTATGCTTTTGTGTCGTATCAGCTCATGTATTTAATGGCGACGTTGTGTCATAAGTTACCATTTTAACAGTAAAATGTTTGTCGTAGCATGTTATACCAATGCTCCATCAACATCCGTTAAACAAACGTCAAATTTTTGTCGCAGCATGTTAAACCAATGCTCCATTGTCATCCGTTAAACAAACGTCAAATTTTTGTCGCAGCATGTTATACCAATGCTCCATCAACATCTGTTAAACAAACGTCAAATTTTTGTCGCAGCATGTTATACCAATGCTCCATCAACATCCGTTAAACAAACGTCAAATTTTTGTCGCAGCATGTTAAACCAATGCTCCATTGTCATCCGTTAAACAAATGTCAAATTTTTGTCGTATAGCATGTTATACCAATGCTCCGTAAACATCCGTTAAACAAACGTCAAATTTTTGTCGTGGCATGTTATACCAATGCTCCGTAAACATCCGTTAAACAAACGTCAAATTTTTGTCGCAGCATGTTATACCAATGCTCCATTAACATCCGTTAAACAAAAGTCAAATTTTTGTCGTGGCATGTTGTGCAGTAGAGTAGTGTCGTAGCAGGTGATTTTGTGTCCCAAAATGGAAATACGTAAAACAAAGTTCAAATTTTGTCGTATCATGTTATACCAATACAGTAGAAGGGGTCTTTGTGTTTCAAATAATTAGCGGTGCTGTGGCGTAACAGTTGAAGTGCGATGACTCTTTCCAACAGGTATACAAACACAATGACTTTTGTCGTGACAGGAGATACCTTTCAGAGACTTCGTGTCGTAACATGTTATACCAAACACACTGTAACTGTGTTTCAAAAGGTGCTCCTTGCCGAAACAGGTTTTAACCCATTCGGTAACTGCAAGATGTTACACTGAAAAAACGCTGAACATTTTAAGGTTGAACATTTCCAATCACAATTGCACATGTGGATTCGTCAACTTCTGTGACAATTTCTTAGCCTTATAGGCGGATATCAAGCATGATGTTGACAACAGGGAATTGGCGGACACCAACCAGTAGGTTGACAACAAGCAATATAAATTGAGGGTAAATTCGACGCTTTTGCAAGTTCTTTTTCCTTCGATCAATTACCGACTGGAATGGCCTTCCTGCTAATTCTGAGCTGATCAGAACCTCACTTGCTCGCATGTCTCGCGCCACGATTCATAGCACTTTTGTATAAAATGTTTTGTAACGATTTGATTGACTAATTTGCTTGCACATGTTCATTTTTTCACACATTTTTTTATCTTCTGGGCATGCTGGCATATTTTTTATGTGCTGTGCATTGTTGCAGTGCCAATGCATTTTGTGTGATGACAATAACAGAGGGTGTTAGGTTAGGTCAGGTTTGATTAGCTCTAATTAAGAAAAGATGGGAGTGAATACCAAAATCACACAACGGACGTTCTTTATTCTTCATTCTTAAAATATCAATACAACTGCGAAGTTGCAGAAGAGTAACAAAGATACAACAACAAAAAAGTTGATAAAACGCAAAGTGGAGACAAGCAAAAAATAAATTTCAGAAACAATAATTTCAATTCAATCCAAGCAATGCAAAAGTGGAATCAGGTTTGGACGTCTCACTGCAATGGCAACCGCCCAGAATTCTGAAGGTACTTGGAGATGATTGGGGAGTCTGGAGGAAGTGAGTTCAAATCGCGAATGGTACGGGGAGAAAGGAGTTGTGGTACGCACTTAAATAACAGCCAGGGAGGGTAAAACAAGCACCGTTGTCAGTTCTCCTTTGAACGGCCTCACGCACATAAACGGAAGGGACTGGAAGCAAGACCTCCTCGGAAACAATTTGCCGAAAACGTTCCAAACGGTGGCACTGCCGGCGTTGCTGCAGGCTTAGTAGCCCCAGACCTTCCAACAACGCGGTCACGCAATGTTCTCGGTCGTAAATTCCAGTTACAGATCTGGCAGCCCGACGCTGGACTCTCTCCAGTGCATGAACTTCACCAGCCATGCAAGGATCCCAAAGAGCACAGGTGATGTATTCAAGAATTTGGATAATTAGAGTTTTAAAAGCCCTCAACTTGACAGTGAATGCAGCATGTCTTCGGTTACGGAATACGTTATAGCTGGTGAGTTTTTAGCAGTTTATACACAGAATCCACAGTGCGTGTCTACCAAGATTAAGCCCGTCTGAGACGTGCCAGTGGGAGAAACCATTTTGTGAAATCCCCCTGATCACCATCCACTCGAAATCGCCCTCTTGGAAGTACTCGTAGTTGTCTGGGGTGGCGTGGCGCATTGACGATGATTAGAGCGAGTTCTGAACTTTCGCATCTTCTGCAGCGCGTATTTCCTGTTTGCTAAAAAATTGCAGCGCTGTTTTCATCGCTGCCATTCCCTCGCACAAAGCACACCCGCATATCTGGATGATGCCATCATTTTTTCGTTCGTTCCATACAACTGGCGAAAAGTTGCGACATTTGCTTTGTGTATATGCGATTCTTTCTTTGCTTTCAAGTGTACAAGGTGTTCAAAAATCAGCCTTTGTGAGTGTAAGTGTTACGACTTAACGTTTTCCTCAATATTGAGACACGAATCACTACATTTTTTTCAGAGTCACTAATCACTACATCACTATATTTCAGGAATCACTCCTCCTCTTTCAAGTGCTGATTGATGACTGAGCTGACGACAGATTTGCCAGATCCTTACTTGCTGAAGCATTGCCTCCTAAACTTCCTGTTTGACTGGTGAACAACGTTCTTCCCAAATGGCATTAGCTGGCACAAGAATACGTGTCTCAGGGCAACTGGGGACGATTGGCAGAAAAGCTTTCGTGGCGAAGGTTTGCATCACGTTAACCTCTTCGCTGACATGGGTCCGTGTATCGGTAAGTGAGTGATCCGACGCCGTGTATCGGCAAGGTAGTGATCCGACGGCGTGTATCGGTAAGTAAGTGATCCGACGCCTTGTATCGGCAAGGAAGTGATCCGACGCCGTGTATCGGTAAGCAAGTGATCCGACGCCGTGTATCGGCAAGGTAGTGATCCGACGCCGGGTATCGGTAAGTAAGTGATCCGACGCCTTGTATTGGCAAGGAAGTGATCCGACGCCGTGTATCGGCAAGGTAGTGATCCGACGCCGTGTATCGGTAAGTAAGTGATCCGATGCCTTGTATTGGCAAGGAAGTGATCCGACGCCGTGTATCGGTAAGGAAGTGATCCGACGCCGTGTATCGGCAAGGTAGTGATCCGACGCCGTGTATCGGTAAGTAAGTGATCCGACGCCTTGTATTGGCAAGGAAGTGATCCGACGCCGTGTATCGGCAAGGTAGTGATCCGACGCCGTGTATCGGTAAGTAAGTGATCCGACGCCTTGTATTGGCAAGGAAGTGATCCGACGCCGTGTATCGGCAAGGTAGTGATCCGACGCCGTGTATCGGTAAGTAAGTGATCCGACGCCTTGTATTGGCAAGGAAGTGATCCGACGCCGTGTATCGGCAAGGTAGTGATCCGACGCCGTGTATCGGTAAGTAAGTGATCCGACGCCTTGTATTGGCAAGGAAGTGATTCGACGCCGTGTATCGGTAAGGAAGTGATCCGACGCCTTGTATTGACAAGGAAGTGATCCGACGCCTTGTATTGGCAAGGAAGTGATCCGACGCCGTGTATCGATAAGTAAGTGATCTGTGCATGCGCCACCTCTCGATTTTTTTCTTCATTCCCACACATCGTTTGCTGATAATTGTTCCAATTATCGGCAAACGATGTGTGGGAATGAAGAAAAAAATCGAGAGGTGGCGCATGCACAGATCCGACAGAGGAACAGAGGAACAGAGATAAAATGTGCCAAAGTGGAGTAAAGCTTAAAAAAGCGTGCACTTTTGTTTCTGCGGAATTTTTGTAATTTCTCATTGTTGCCATATTTGTTTACATATATCTGAGTAATTTGCAGCATCAGTGACTTGTTTTGATGATTAATTTGTGGGTAATGTATGAGAATAATTGTATGAGTAATGCAGGATTATTGTATGAGCAATGTATGAGGAATATGTGAGTATTGTGTGAGCAATGAATGAGCACCTATTGTTCGAGTAAATGTCTTGTATGAGAAATGTAGTGCACAATAGAAATATAATTCAGTCGGCACTGCACTGGTAAACACGTTTCTGACTCATGTACGGCATGAGTGTTGTATTGGGTGAGTAATGAACGGCATGCATGTAATGCATTGTATGAGTAATGTAAATGTGTCGATGGTGGAATATCCAGTTTTCAAGTGATTTTCCTAACACTCTGTATGGCATTGCCCCGACCCTTCATCCAACCTTCTTTAAAACCTCAAAATGATCTTTAATGCTATGGCATTGTTTGTATTCCCGACCTCTTGCGCTATACGTAGCTGGCATTTTCGCATTTGCTGACACAGTAGTTCGCGACACTCTAGAAGGGAAAACCGGAAAAGCACAACCATGCTCGTTTGCGAAAAAAATAAAAAAGTAAAAAAGTAAAAGAATTTCCTTTTCTTGAGATTTGTTCCCGCGACCTCTTTTATATTCAGAAATGCCCGCTTGCTGGTTGATGCTTGCTAGTAGGGCGGCGAAAAAGTTTTGATAGTCTGATGCGGCGAGTGCATGCCTGAATACACACCAAGACATGGGCAGGTATAGGATGTCTCGAAATGTCGCCACCAAATTTGACAACTTTGAAGGATGATCACATCGGCGGGCAGTTTTGGAGCGAATCGGATTCTTCGCAGACAGCCTTGCGCTTTGGCGAAGGGAGACTTTGGTGAGGCCGGTACGGCCACATTGGCTTGAAAGACGACAAAAGAGACGGATGCCTTTGAATTCGGGAACTTCGGCGAAGAGTACATCACTTTCGACGCAGACACACTGCTGGTGTGGGTTGGCGTAGCTGCAGCGTAGTCCAGGCGGGCAGTTTGGAGAATTGTCGGCTTTAGCTCTGCACGTTCGATTCCGACCATTTTGATTCGAAAGCATATACAGATTGGGCCTCGATTCTACAGAGGATTTTGCAATGAGAAAACTTTCATTTCTATCCCGCATAATTTTCATTTAAAAACTCCGAATCTGAGTCGAGAAACGAACTAAAGCCCATTGTTAACTAATTTTTGCATTGTTTCGACTTTCCCCGTGTAAAGGGCTATGTAAAATAGAATCAGGGGACATTCTGTATGCCATCCATATTCTGGATATCACTCCCAACAGGCCGACCTGTTATCTCCCTTTCGTCAAACTGTCTGCTGATTGCACAAGTTGCCCCATTCGACATAGTGCTTGCTCACATCACATAACCTTCACCTGACTAAAAACGCTCCCTCGTTTTATAATCCCGGTTCAACTTCAGACGCTTGCCTTCAATTGTGCCAAAATCGGAATACTGTCTATTACTTTACAATGACGTCGCCGCTAAATCTAGTCCTGTCCATGCTAACCTCGAAATGACGTCTGTGCTTCTCTGTGGTGATATCCGAATGATGTTCATCCCTCTCCATGCTGATCTCGGAATGACGACTGTTCTCCTGTATTCTGATCTCCGAATGACATCTTGTTTTTGTCAATGGTGATCTCAGAATGACGTCTGTTCTCCTACGTTCCTCCGAATAACGTCTTGTTTTTGTAGATGGTGATCTCCGAATGACGTTTGTTCTCCTATGTTCCTCCGAATGACGTCTTGTTTTTGTAGATGGTGATCTCAGAATGATGTCTGTTCTTATGCGAACTATCCTCGGAATGATGTCTGTTTCCTTCCATGTTGATCTAGGAACGTTCCTCTCTATCCTGATGTCGGAATGACAACTCAGCTCCTCTCAAACTGCAATCGGAATGACGTCTGTCTTTCTTTAAGGTGATTTCCGAATGATGTCTATTCCTATATGTATATGCTGATCTCGGAAAGAGGTCTGTTCTAATCTATGCTGATCTCGGAATAACGTCTGGTCGTCTCCATGCTGATCTCAATAACGTCTGTTCCCCTCCAGCTGCTGTAGGAACGGTGTCTGTTCTTCTCCAAGCTGATCTCGGAATGGCGTCTGTTTCTTTCTAAAGTGATATCTGCATGACGTCTATTCCTCCATTCGTATATTCCGAATTGAGTTATTTTTTTTAGATATCACCCTTCACAGTTTAGTGAAGTATTTTAACACACTTTTTAATTTCAGTAATATATTTCAAAGCAAGCAACTGGAATGTCTCACTTTTTTTATCAGTTTGTGAGTTGGTCAGTAAACAGCAGTAACTTATCACTAACGAATGCTCTGGTTGAAATCGGGGGGAGGGGGGGCAAATTTTTTACCAACCGGGGGGGCCAATTACACAGTGACGTTGTCCCCCCGTAAAAGGGGCCAATATCTCGGCGTGCTGCAGCAACGATCAAATTTGGGCAGCAAACAACAGTAACGTAGCACTAACGAGCCCTAGTGTCCACTTCCGGGGGGCGGTACTGGGGGGGCAACTTCGCGGACATCCGTTTTGAACTTTCGCCTGAGTTTTTTCTTGCATAGGCATTGTACATAGCAACAAATTTGTCGTGTTACATACCCGTTTTGAACTAAAGGGGCAAATATTAGCCATCCGAATCTTTACGCCTAACTTTTTTCTTGCATAGGCAATTTACATAGCAACAAATTTGTCGTGTTACATACCCGTTTTGAACTAAAGGGGCAAATATTAGCCATCCGAATCTTTACGCCTAACTTTTTTCTTGCATAGGCAATTTACATGGCAACAAATTTGTCGTGTTACATACCCGTTTTGAACTAAAGGAGCAAATATTAGCCATCCGAATCTTTACGCCTATCTTTTTTCTTGCATAGGCAATTTACAAGGCAACAAATTTGTCGTGTTACATACCCGTTTTGAACTAAAGGAGCAAATATTAGCCATCCGAATCTTTACGCCTATCTTTTTTCTTGCATAGGCAATTTACAAGGCAACAAATTTGTCGTGTTACATACCCGTTTTGAACTAAAGGGGCAAATATTGGCCATCCGAATCTTTACGCCTAACTTTTTTCTTGCATAGGCAATTTACATGGCAACAAATTTGTCGTGTTACATACCCGTTTTGAACTAAAGGAGCAAAAGCCATCCGAATCTTTACGCCTAACTTTTTTCTTGCATAGGCAATTTACATAGCAACAAATTTGTCGTGTTACATACCGGTTTTGAACTAAAGGGGCAAATATTAGCCCCTTTAGTTCAAAACGGGTATGTAACACGACAAATTTGTTGCCATGTAAATTGCCTATGCAAGAAAAAAGTTAGGCGTAAAGATTCGGATGGCTAATATTTGCCCCTTTAGTTCATGGCTAATATTTGCCCCTTTAGTTCAAAAAAGTTAGCGAATCTTTACGCCTAACTTTTTTCTTGCATAGGCAATTTACATAGCAACAAATTTGTCGTGTTACATACCCGTTTTGAACTAAAGGGGCAAATATTAGCCATCCGAATCTTTACGCCTAACTTTTTTCTTGCATAGGCAATTTACATAACATCAAATTTGTCGTGTTACATACCCGTTTTGAACTAATGGAACAAATATCAGCCATCCGAATCTTTACGGCTAACTTTCTTCTTGCATGAGCAATTTAAATTGCAGAAAATTTGTCGTGTTACATACCCGTTTTGAACTAAAGGGGCAAATATCAGCCATCCGAATCTTTACGCCTAACTTTTTTCTTGCATAGGCAATTTACATAACATCAAATTTGTCGTGTTACATACCCGTTTTGAACTAAAGGGGCAAATATCAGCCATCCGAATCTTTACGCCTAACTTTTTTCTTGCATAGGCAATTTACATAGCAACAAATTTGTCGTGTTACATACCCGTTTTGAACTAAAGGGGCAAATATTAGCCATCCGAATCTTTACGCCTAACTTTTTTCTTGCATAGGCAATTTACATAGCAACAAATTTGTCGTGTTACATACCCGTTTTGAACTAAAGGGGCAAATATTAGCCATCCGAATCTTTACGCCTAACTTTTTTCTTGCATAGGCAATTTACATAACATCAAATTTGTCGTGTTACATACCCGTTTTGAACTAAAGGGGCAAATATCAGCCATCCGAATCTTTACGCCTAACTTTTTTCTTGCATAGGCAATTTACATGGCAGCAAATTTGTCGTGTTACATACCCGTTTTGAACTAAAGGGGCTAATATTTGCCCCTTTAGTTCAAAACCGGTATGTAACACGACAAATTTGTTGCTATGTAAATTGCCTATGCAAGAAAAAAGTTAGGCTGTAAAGATTCGGATGGCTAATATTTGCTCCTTTAGTTCAAAACGGGTATGTAACACGACAAATTTGTTGCCATGTAAATTGCCTATGCAAGAAAAAAGTTAGGCGTAAAGATTCGGATGGCTAATATTTGCCCCTTTAGTTCAAAACGGGTATGTAACACGACAAATTTGTTGCTATGTAAATTGCCTATGCAAGAAAACAGTTGACGATCGAAAAAAGTCTGCTTGAAAAATCTCTCCATTCTGACACGGCTTTCGAAAGGCTCCAGGAGCGATTGCGATCTGAGATGTTTCAAAGCGTACAGTGCTTTGCAAAAAGATGTCCCAGGTTCGGATGAATGGTAGATGATCGTTTCCATTTGCAAAATAATTGTTGCATGTTCATTGGTCTAGATGGACCAAATTTCAACAGTGCCGTGATTGACCACACAGTGATTCTTGATTCGCTTATGTTCCCCTCTGGACCAATATGCGCGAAATTTGTTTTGCAAATGGAAATCATCATCTGCAGTTACTCATGCACGTTACACCTCTCCCATGTCCCTGTGTATGTGACATATTCCTTGCAAAAGTCTGGACAATTATTTTTTTATTTTTTATTTACAAAAACAGTGAACAATAATTGTTTAGGCACTGTAACAACACAATACATATGTGGCAGACTTCAACTTGCTACACGTACTAAAATTTTTTATGTGGACCACAAGCCCCCATATTTTTATCCAATACCCAGTACGTGCAGCAGGAATAGGGTTTGAGTTCGCGCGACCCTATGCCATCAACGAAAAATGGGAAATTATTTCTCCAAACTATTTATTCTGAAATCTTCTTCTTTATGAGACCCCTACTTCAGCCACGCGTATGGAGGCACATTTCCTTATGCATTTCAGTCGCATTTGGCCCCCTTTTCAGTGCGTCTTATTCTACTTGGTTCTTCATTCATCCTATAATGTGATGTGTCGCTTTGATCACAAGACAAAAAAGCACAGGCGGGCACCGCCTTTCGTGCATAAGCTCAGCTTACACTGAACTGTTACCCTCCACGCGTGTTTCGTGGGTAGAAACGCACGCGGGTCGGATGCCGCAACAACTTGGTAGGGCATGATCTGAGTATTCAGTTTGGTATTTTTTTAATTTACCGACTATATAGTTTCGAGTGTACAGCATCGGAAAATTAATGGAGCCACTGCCGTAAATTAAATGGCAGAAATGGTGCTGCCTCCGAAACTTTCCTTTACTTGCGTCCTTTTTTTCACAAAGAAAAAAGTGTCGTGTTTCATCATCTTGTTGTGACATCTGTTTCACAAGTTTTGTTTCAACCATTTTATTGCATCTATTTCAGAAAAAACAGTTTCGATTTTTTTCTTCTTCATTTGGTTGGACGACAAAGGAAAAATCTTTGGTGCTAAATGTTCGTCACGACATCAAATGTATCATTGACTTCCGTAACTGCATTTAAATTGCATGTGTGATTACATTAATTTACACTTCACAGTACCTATGGGGCCGACTTGCGTAGCAGCAGACAAATGGCCAAAATGTTTGAAATTTATTTATATTTTATTTCTTTATTTATTTATTTATTTATTTATTTATTTATTTATTTATTTATTTATTTATTTATTTATTTATTTATTTATTTATTTATTTATTTATTGATTTATTTATTATTATTTATTTATTTATTATTTATTTTTTATTTATTATTTATTTATTTATTTATTTATTTATTTATTTATTTATTTATTTATTTATTCACGCTTACATGAGTTGCTAAGCACAATCACAGCAAAGCTGCTCGTAAAAAAAAAAATAAAAAAAAATATTTTTCAATGATAAAACATTTGGGTTGATTTCTATTGAAGAATAAAAAGAATTAAGAATATTGAAGAATAAAAAAGATAAATGGGTACCTACCTACCTTAAATAAAATTACGGAGGTTGGCTACTGGAAGAGCATTCTCCATCAAAAACAAAATCATCCTATACGTTTGCGGGTTTCTGATTGTGAATGCTCTTTAAGCGCAGAAACATTTAAAACTTGCAAACAAAACCTAACCCCATATTTGCTGACCTATAACCTGATTGAAAAAAGTATTTGGCTCGAAGAGTTGCGCAAAAAGTTGCATTGAAAAATTTTGGAAGAGAGAGGATTCGAACCAAAAAATGTGAGAGCAACGGACTACAAATCCGACGCTTTACACCGATAGGCTCATAGCAGTCCACTTTAGGTTTTGTTTTATTTCTCCAATTTATGTAAAACCTTTTAATATTGGCCAATTCCGCTGTGCTTCGAATTCGCTGTGCTTCCTGCAACATTTGGTCGATTTCAAAAAACGCCTGCGAGGTGCAGAATTTTTTTTCATCGTGGATCTCAATGAAGTACTTTGGGTGCACACTGTAGCACTGTAAGCGGCGGAAAAAGATTACCCATACATGTGAAAAATTTCCATTCTTGAGATTTTAGCAAAAACTCCATGCTGTAGAAATTAAAGATCCTCTTTCATCACCTATGTCAAAATCTGACATCTCTAGAATGCTCTGTTGCAATCTGGCGCTTTAATTTCTACCAACTGCATAAGAGAAAAAGAAAGAAAAAAAAGTTTCGGAGGCAACAGTTAAATGGGAAAAACACATGTATGAGTACTCTTTTTCCGCCGCGACAAGACACCATGCCGAACCTTTACATGCCGCATGCGGTGGAATGGCACATTTTAAATCGCTCTAAAGTCTCGCATGCGGTGGAATGAGACATTGTAAACAGCGCTTAAACTTGCACTGAAGCCATCATCGTCGAATGCGAATTGCAAAAAAAGCATGACAAACGTCCGCGTTGTTCAACGAGCTGGCAACTGAAATTGCCTCCCCTCACTCCTCAACTCACGCCGCAACATCGTCAACTCGCGGAGGGAGTTGCGAAAACTTTTTCAGCGAACGCAACTTCTTATTTTGGGTGGTCGCATGATGGCTTTGTGCTGCTTTTTGTCGGTCTGAACTCTCGAACGAGCAAGAGGAAGACATAAGAAAAGAAAAGTGAAAGAAAATGGGCCTAGAATAGCTGAAAAAGCGAACATCAATTGCGAAAAAGCGGCAAAACCCAGAATAAAACAGTGCTCTTGCGATTAATAAAGGACTTTGTAATGAACGTCGCGTAAACGACCCGAAAAAATATGCAAAACTAAATCTGCTCATATTTTCAATCTTTTCGTAACAGGAAATATAGGAAAAATATTTTGTTCGTCTGAGGCGCTTAAGTGCATTTTTACATGGCTGTTCTCTAGAATACGTTGAACATCTCAAAGCATAAACGGAGTACAGAGTCTTCCCTGATTACACTTTACATAGGTCGTTAGGCATTTGTCCGATTCTTAAGACGATACTTGGCTGAGCTTCGGCTAGAGTCATTGCTGTTTTGTCGATTGTTGAGATGGCATACACGACAGTCAGTGCGTTGCCTTCTCAACAATCAACAAATCAGCAATGGCTCAAGTCTAGTCTCAAACAAGTCACAGTCAAGTCACGTTTTAAGAATCTGACCATTAGCGATTAGTTATTATTATTTTTTTATCACAAAGACTGCCACCAAGGTTTTGGGTGGCAGGAAGACGATTTACATTGAAATCCTTGTAAAAAAGAGCACACAATAAAAATATCGAGAAATTAAAGGCTTAGGGCGGCAGGAAAACGACCCAATAGCAATCATACCTAGTCGCACAGAAAAGGGCACACAATTCAAGAAATCAATGGCGAGAACTTTGGTGTGACGCCACGGAGAGCACGAGAGCGGGAGATTATATTTGCAGTGTCTGGGACGTTATTCCAATCACTAATAGTTCGAGGGAAATAAGAATTAAAAGCTAAGTTGGTTTAAAGAAAGGAGCAAAAGTTTGCCATTGTCTGTTTACGCTGGATATGTTTGAGTTCAAGCAGTGGGTAAACAAATTTAGGGAGTTTGTAACCATTTCACTAAACAATTGGAGCCTGCGGGACTTCCTTCTATTTGCCAAGGATGAGAGTCCTAATTCCTTTAACAAGCTAGTGACACTTATGTCTCTGGAAAAACGAGCAGTAATTTGACGGGAAGCTCTCCGTTGTCGTTGCTGGTTATAGTCGCTGCAGAGTTATGCCTTGGTCCAACACAAAAAATTTATTTCTATTCTGCATGATTTTCATTTTAGAAATCGCTACGGCTGATATAAAATATCCCATTGTTGCATTTTAGCAATTTAGCTAAGATGGTGGGGCTTCCGATGTTCAAAGGCTAACATCCGTATCGCCCTTGGCTTCAACTCAATGGCCAATTTAATACAGAGGGATGCATCTTTCAGTGCAACAATGGAAAAGGAATAACCGTTTATTCATAGAAATGCATTTTCTCAGCACGAATCTCTCCATTGAATTGACTATTGAGTTGTTGAACGTGATGTTGAATTCTTATTTTCCCCAAAAAATTCGCACCTCTGGTTTCCTTGAAGATTTCCCCGCAAATTTTTCTTTGCCCAGCATCTCCTCGGGGTAGAAAGGAGGCGGCTTTTACCTGTCTTCGGACTGGGACTTCTCCTATACCTCCAAAAGCACCGTGATCGGTTGCTTTTGCGACCGAACACGGTGGTCAACAGATAAAATAATCCAAATATTTGTCTGCCCAAGTAGCCAACGCAAATGATTGTGTCACAACCCCACGCGGGTGATTTGAAATTGAATAACATATCTTCAAATAGGTAAAACCATTTAAAACCACAGCCGTGCCGACGAAAACCTCAAGCATAGAACACAACACAGCCATTTCTCTATAGGCCCTACGTCTAGCACACCTACCACGGTCTGCAGGTATTCAGAACACTGATACTCCTTGCCAATTGGGACTCAAAAAAGCGTATAAATCTCAAGAGGGTGGTGTGAGAAGATAAGTCGCGTTTTATATTTGCTATTTATACGTACAGGGTGTCTCATGGGTGAAATGAACTAATGCAAATGAAAAGTTGCACAAGCGCACCCCAAAAATCAAAGCGAATCGCATGTCCCATTGAGTTGTGTTCCCATTCTGCGCAACAAACAACACACTCTAAATCCGAGGTTTCCGGTTTGAACACCTTTGGAACCTTTTTTTTTAAATAGGGGG